>JAAMXW010383927.1:0-12025 GCA_019702695.1 Amphidinium carterae
TTTGTTAATAATTTGTTGATATTTGTTAATTATTTGTTAATAACTTGTTATTACTTGTGAATAATTGTTGATATTTGTTTAAGTTTTGTTACTCATGTTAGTAGTTGTTGATATTTGCTTGTATCTGCTATAACCAAACCTCAAAGCCACAAACTGTCTCGACGACAAAAGGTATCGGCAAGATAAAACTACCGTTGCGACAGCAATGATTACACACAGACAACACCTCTCAGCGTCAGACGCGCTTGAGCGCCTGACATGTCCAATGCGCCCCCTAAGGCAGCGCTCACGGAGTCACTTGTAGACTAAGGCGGCCTGAGTCAGTACTCATCAACAGACTGGAAGTAATCCGAGTGTAAGAACTCAGCACAAGTCAAAAGAACATGCAATGGATGTCCCACATCCAAAGAGGAAGTCAACGCTGATTAGCTCATGGCTCAATACCGGCGTCAATCTGCTCATCGTCAAAAGTAGAGGGCAAAGCTCGCTTGCAACCACTTTCCAAATTCTGGCGATCTAGCACATAGCTGCCATCCGGCTGCCAGTGCAGGATCTGTTGTAGGCACTTGAGGTGAGACGTAAGGAATTTCTTCCTATTGCACTGCAAGGTGGATGAGCCACAGATGGAACACCCAATTGGCGCTCCTGGCCACGGCTGCCTGATGGAGATTGGCAAAATGCCCCTCTCCTGGTACCAGTTTGCACTTAGCACATCTGGTCCCTGTGGCTGCTCGGCATGCTCCTGCTGTATGGCTGCCTTGCGTTGAAAGTGTCTGTTCGGCCGCACAGCTGTGGTGAGACCATGGCAATGAACGTGCTTCTCGAAGAACATGGATCTCGTCGTGGTGGCGTTGTGACATCCGCACCTCTTACACTCGTATCTCAGCCGGAACCCGTCATCACGAAGAATGATATGCGCAGGCAATGCTGAGAGGTCCCACTGCTTTCTGGGTCGCTTCTGCGCGGGCATGTCAATGGTCAAGTCGACTATCACAGGAGGTCCAGGCTCGGCTGCATTATCTGTCACACCTACCTCAGGTGGTGCCGCAAGCAGGTGTCGGGGTGGGTCTGTTGAAGATCGGCCGGCGTCGATATGATCCAAGCTGCCATGTGGCTCATTACGCTCAGGCGGGGTGATAAGCAAGTAGCCAGGTGGATCAGTAGATGACCTGCCAAGTTCTGCAGGCGCCAAAGCATGGCTAGCCTCCAATATTCCATCTGCTCTCTGATCGACAGGTACTTCAGGCCGCCAGTCATCGTCTGGGACTGCATCACAAAGAGCGCTGTCGGCACGGATCCTTCTCCTTTTCTCTCGGCCCTGTTGATTCTCCAGTTGTTGTTGAAGGAGACGGCGTTCAATCAGCACTCGAGTCATAAAGTCCAGACCAGCGTTGATATCCCCTGGGTCCATGTGCTCATTGGAAGTCAATAAGCCCAAGCGCCTGAAGTTCAAAGGCCAGGACGAAGCTGTTCGTGGTTCTCTTGAGATGACATCCAAAGATCTGGTCTCGCAGTGCCATACCGCGTGCAGGAATCCGCCTGGCTCCAGGCAGAGTGGACATGTGGATTCGTCCTTTGCTCTATGGGCGTTTGATTGCACCGTGGCCTGGAAGTTGATTTGAGTCCTGGTAAGGCCGGCACTCGACGCAAACACTGAGGCATTCAACTTCTCACCTCTGGGCACATTCAACGGGGCCGCTGTCTGCTTGCACATCCATCTCCTCATTGCCTCTCGAAGCTCATGAAGAAGCAGCTCCATGGAGGTTGGTGGCCATTGCACCACGTAGTCAGCAATGACGTTGTATATGCCCTCTGGTTGAGCCTCGAACCCCAGCATGTGCGCCATCTGGACGAAAGCCGACAGCGGAGTGTGCACCAAGCAGGAAGTATTCACAAAGAATGTCTCGAGTGGCTCATCCAAAACTTCAGCCAGGGCGTCCCGGGCTAGTTGGTGTGTGAGGATGCACACAAGCTCGAACTGATGCGGGTTGGACGCAAATAGCAGGTGGCGATCACGTCTGCCCTTGACGTTTGTGTGGATGGACCTGCAAATGAGTGTAGACCACGCTGCGGCTGTCGAGGCATTGGGCAGCAATCCCCAGACATCATAGCAGAGCACAGGGAGAACTATGCTCCTCCGTAGGTGTGCTTTGATGTTGGCTGGTACCTGGAGGCGCTCCAATCTGCTCAGTCTTGCCTTAGCTTTCTGCCATCTCTGCACTGTCCTGGAAGAGCTGCTCTGGGAAAGCGAAGATGGTGGTGCCAATTTAACGGAACTTGAGGCAATGGTACAGCCAAGCACATCTGGATTTTGTATTACTGGCACCGGTGTGCCATCAATCAACACCCGCGGGAGCTTAGCCGTGCCCAAGAGAGCCACCGACGATTTGTTGACATTAATGGTGAAGTCGAGGCTCTTGAGGAGCTCCACTGCATATTGCATGGCTTGTGTCAACAGCTCCGGTGTAGTCGCAAGGATGACGATGTCGTCAGCATAGACTACTACCCTGGAGTCTCTGCATCTCCGGGCCAAGAAGGTCCGTATCGCTCGCACCACTGGAGCCAGGAGAATCTGGAAAGCCAAGATCGACATGGCGCATCCTTGCGGTGTGCCCCTCTCAAACACACGCGGCTTCGACGTTACTCCCGACACTTTCCACTGAAGCCCTTTAGCGAGACATGCTTGCTTGACAAAGTGCACCAGAAATGAAGGCATGCCTGAGACCAGAGCAAAATGTGAGAACTTATCAGCATTCAATTGCGGGAAGGCCTTGGCAAGGTCAATCTGCCCTACATATGTCGGCGCACTGCGATGAAGTCGGTTGCTAAGCACATGAAGCACAGCATTCACCTCCTTCTTGGTGGAGCGGTTGGCTCTGAACGCCGCTTGGGCAGGGTCGAGAATCGCTTCACACCAAGGTTGTAGCGCCCTGAACCGCAGGCTGCTCCATACACGATGAAGCATAGGCAGTAGCGTAATGGGTCTAACTTCAGCTGCCTTAGCTGTGCTGGATTGCTTCGGAAGCGGTTTGATCCACCCTGTCATGAGCTGCTTGGGAAAGTAGCCGTGATCCTCGCACACATTGTACAGAGCCGCGAGCATAGCACAAGCTGCATCAGGCAATGCAACTAGTTCACGAGGTCTCCACCAGTCAGGTCCACATGCCGTCTTTTTGTCAATCCGCTTGAATTGCTCTCGAACCTGCGCCGCGCAGATCTTGCCAACCTCGCAAGGGGCATAGACAATAGCATCAAGGATGTCAGCGTGCACAGTGGCATGAGAGGTCGCCGCGCTGATGCCAGCCCAGACTTGGTCAAGAATCTCACACTGCATCTGGGGGCAGGTATAGCTGTGGTTTTGGTGACGGATGACGTGCAGCCTAGGCTGCGGTCCACGCACCATCTTTCGTGCCAAGCTGTTGGGTCCAAGGCCCTCGTTTAGAGCCGTTTTCCAAGCCTGAGAGCGGGCGGTGCGCTTACGAATGCGCTCCCCTCTTATCGCATTCTTGACTGCCTTTTCCAAGTCCAAGCACATTTGCTGCTCATACACATCCAGCGGTGGAAGAGATCTTCGACGGGTGGCATCGTTGTAGAGTCGAACGACAAGCTTAACAATCCTGTTTGGGTTGCTGTACTTATCCTGACGGAGCCCCTGCAAGAGGCCAAGTAGCCTCCAGAGCACCCGCTCCTCATCCGTCTGAAGCTGCGTTCCTTGTCTCAGTTTGAGCGTAGACCGGTATTGGGTGGCAGCAGTGGCTCTACCCGTGTGCGCTTCCCAAGCTAAGGGCTGCGGCGCAACAGCTTGGAGATGGGTCTCCCAGAGGTTCGCCCACACATAGTATGCTCTGTCCAGCTCTCCAAGGTCAAGAGCTTCGGCAAAACTCAGGAATTTGGAGGCGTTGCGCCCTTGCCAATCTAGAGCGCGATCCTCTGCTTGCGTCACCTCCTGTGTGGGAATTTCAAGGACCTCTCTAAGCACAGCTGGCGGTTTGGTCTGCGGCAAAACCAGGGAGAGGATGATCGGCAAGTGAGCTCCCGTTCCTGCTGAGGTGCAGATGTCAAGAGCAGCAACAAACCTCAGTGTTGGCGGCGTGCATAGCACTCTGTCGATTGCTGAAGAAGTACTTCTCGTTCTGTAAGTGCAAGGTTGCGTCTGGCCATCAGCAGCGAAAGCAGCGCCCACATCAATGAGCTTGCCACAAGCATGCAAGCCTTGTGAAACCACATCCTCCTCAAAAGGGACATTGAAGTCACCCATGATGATGCTGATTTCATCTGGCGCCGCCAAGGTCTCTGCAGCAAGGGTTTGAATGAAGTCTAGCTGATCTGTTCCATCGTCGTTCCATGCACGCATGGGCGCATAAATCATGAACAAGTTAAGCCAGAGCCCAGGGACGAGCTCTACCCTTCTGTGCAGGCATCGACCCATCTCAGCGAGCCGTTGCAAGCCAGGAGTTTCAAATTCACTACGCTCTAGGACCAATCTTGAAGACAATGCCACTCCAGAAGAGGCCCGCCCTGCAACCTGATGATCACCTGCCACACGCGTAGGCGGGGTCCATGCCATATGACGCCGCTCAAAAGCCCCTGACTCGAGTTGGACATTTTTGACATCACAGACGTCCGTAGCAAGGTGGTTAGATTCCCCTATAGCTATGATGTCATGCCCTGAATCCATGAAGCGCTCCATGTGGGCGCGGTGGGTGGCAGTGTTACAATAGAGAATTTGCCATGCTCCCTCAGTCGCCTGGAAGGAGTGATAGTCCGTCTCCCTGACAATGGGCTTGGTAGCGCAGGGTGCGTCCGCAGGTTCCTCACAGCCCCGGGGCATGCCACCACGCAGGTCCTGAGTTCTGGCCACTTTTCGCACATTGTCCTCACCTGTGTGCAGGTTACGTGCCTCGAATGCCTGGAACACTCTATCAAAATTGGCCTGCATCTGTGATCCAATGGAGGCGATCTCGCCTTCCATTTTGTGCACCTTGGCTTCCACCCCATTGAGCTGCTTGGCCCTGTCTTGGTCTGCTTTCTCAATTTTGTCCAACCTGATTTCAAGGGCAGCTACGTGCCCACTGCTACTAGAGCTCACGCCGTCAAGCGGCCTGTACTGTGCCCACGCAGAAGGGTGGTTATCGGCAGTCCATTCCGCTGATTGCTGACTGCTCTGTGTTCGGTATCCAGGCTTTGCTCTGGCTGTGGCCCATGCATCCCACTCTTGGCTGCCATCGTCCTGAGCCCAAGGCTTGTCACGCTTGGCTTCATGGCGCCAGTTCTTTGGCTGGTTCTGGGTAGGAGGTTTGGGCTTGCGTTCGTTGTCGCAAGTCTCAACTGTGATCAGTGCGTCACCAATTCTTTTATGGAATTCAGCAGGGGGAGCCTTAGCCCCCACAATCCAACTGGTGGTCCCTGTTGGTGTGGTTCTCAAGCGCCGGAGTGGGACCAGAGACCAAGTGAACGCATCGTGAAGAGCGCCTGCAATTTCTGTGTCTGAGTATGCGGCATCAAAGCCACGGATCAGGTAGAACTTGTCTGGGACAAGATCTGCATCCCAAGGGAATTGGCGTGAAGGCTGCACGTTGAGCTCCTTTCTGACAGCTCCTGCTAGCGCAGGTATGACCCTCATCCCAAAAGCCCTCTTGGAACGGCAAAGTCCAGTCTTGGAGCCATGCCTTGTCTGGATCGCGCTAAGGTAGGCGACAGGCTGTTTGTGCTTGGAGTCTTGATCTAGCCAAACGAGAAGTACCACTGGAAGTTGAGCCTCCGCATGCTTTGCTGGCCTAATGAAGATGCCATTCGTGCCACTGACCTCCAAGATTTTGACGGCTTGCGCTACTGCCACTCGCATTTTGGCCAAGAAGGCAACAAAGGGGTCTTCATGATGAGATCTGCCACTATATAACTTGTTGTGGGCGCCGGCTGCCAACAGGGCTTCTCCCAGGAGGGTCTTTACAGCCGCCCTAGGGTCAGGGTCAAGACAAGCTCTCGAGTCTGCCTCAATAATGAGCTCAACTGGTGCCGCTGGCTTGGCCACCATGCTTTCTGCTTGAACAAGTTCGAGTTTAACTGGAGCCGCGCCAAGCTGTACCACCGTCACCATACGTGGGAAGCGCCGCTCAACTGCGGGGTCGAAAATGACTATGTCCATCTGTTGCACGGTGGCGGATCCACCTCAAAGGTCCTGCGGCCTGGCAAGATGACAGCAAGCGGGTGAGTGCTAGTGGTCCCAGCCGTGTGTGCCCAGCTGGACCAATTCAGTAGCGCCACGCCTTTTGCTTCGGTGCTCACCGCCGTGGCATGGATCTGTGCAAGCCTGACCCCGTGTTCGTCCATGAACGCGCTTTGCACGTCCAGCATCTTCGTGGGCGACTCGCCTTCCCAAGTAGTTCTTGGAGCCGCGTCCTTCTTCTTGGGCGCTCCGCCTCTGAGGGCATCCAGGGGGGCAGCATCGTCAATGAAAGGCAGCGTGGGTGAAATGACAAGCTCAAAAGGTTGAGCAACAATGTTGGTTCGAGCCTGAGGGGAGGAGGAATGAACCAGCTGATTGAGCGGAACAAGGTCAGGATCATCGGGCTGCTCCTCCACCTGGTCAGTGTGCTGGGGATCCACCTCCTGTTGGTAAGGCAGTGTGGTGTCTGAAGAGCTGACTGAGGTGCTGGTGCCGCATTGCTCACCACTGTCCTCGCTCCCTGACGAATCACTACTTTCGCCTTCATCAGAAGTATCCTCGGCGTCATCGCCTTGCGCAGGGGGAATAGTGCTGGGGAGGTCCAGCCTGAAACCAAGTTCTCTCAATTCTCTTGCATGCACCTGAGTGGGCTCACGAAGAGTGCTGTAGGCGACCAGCGTGATAGAGGCTCCAAGGGCGCTGACTGAGTGCCTCGATGTGGGATTGAAAAGAACAGGTCTTCTGGTCATCAAAGCCTTAGTGTGAGCTCCCGAGAGAGGACTGGTGTAGAGCAGCCAAGAATGAGCCGTGCTGAGAGCCATAGCTATGGAAGTGTTGCCGTTGTGGCGGTCCACGTGGGGGTCCACATTTTGATGTCTAATCAATCCAGCAGCATTCCAGGCAAAGGAGGCCGGAGTCCAACTTCGAAGCCAGCGGTTCAAGTCGATAAGGAAGCGCTGAAAGGTCCAAGACTTGATCAGAATCCCTCTCTTTCTGGTGGCTCTGTGGCCCAAGTAAACCTTGCTCTTAGTCCCAAGTACCGCTTCAGCAGCAGCGAGCCAGAATTCCCAGGTGTTAGTGCTGAGGTTCGGACTGCGGGGATATATTGTCCACACCCAGTCACGGACCCTGGAGATGAGCCAACTACTGTGCTGTGCCAAGTGTGCGGGCATCAAGCCTGTGATCGTCTCGCTTGGTGTGTGTTGCTCAACAAATACAAGAACAGGGATCTCGAACTGACCTTCCACGTAGATGAGGACTCTCTTCTTCCTTTTGCGCGGCGAGAGAACAATGCATGACTCGTCCACTTCAGCAAGGGCTCCACCCCTAAGAGCTAAGGCACTAGCAAGCGGCTTGTAGACAACGACCACACACGAGGCAGCGCTATCGATGAAGATGGCATGTCGTCCGTCGGATCTGGTGGCCCATGTTGTGTGGAAAGCTTGAAGTCCTTCAGTCGGCCAAAGCGGCCTTTCCCAATCTCTGTCTTCAAGTACTGCGTCGCTGATCCACATGCAAGTCATTCTGAGGCCAAGGGCATGCGAAGCTCTGACCAAAACATCAATGAAGATAACCCTTGAGATGGCATCAGGGATAATGCACAGAAAAGCTCCAATACTGCGGCTGATCCTACCAGAGGCATAGAAGTGCACGTGGCCAGCTCCCATGTCAAAGGAAACAGCAGCCGAGATGGTGTTGCCAATCGCACAGCAGGCCAAGACCAACGCAGCATGATACTGCAGGGAGCTCGGAACCCGAAGTGTTATGGCTGTGAAGATGAAGTCATCGTTGAGAGGCCCTCTGATCCTCCTTCTGCTTGGTTGAGATGGTTGCGGACGCTGCATTATCTGGTATCCACCTCTGCAATCCTGGTTGACGTCGTCGAAAATGCCAGGTAGGCTGCACAGCTCAGTGGCTAGGTCCAGCAAATCACCATCTCCCTGAGAGCTGAAACTTCTAGCCTGACGTGCTGCTTGTTGGTGTCCCCCTCGCAGCATGTTGAGGTCCTGCCTGGTGCGGTGCATGACAAACAGGTCCTCCTCCTGGAAGTCCAGAATCACAGTGTATGATCCTATCACATTCGACATCCAAGATGTGGAGAAGGTATACGCATGATGGGGCGGAAGTGTAAAGTAATCCATGAGGCGCGGCGGCCCGCTGAAGACATAATGACTGAGCTGCAAGTCTAATGCATTGGAGGCACGGTTCATGATATCATACCATACCACCCTTGCACGTCTGTCCGGTGGAATGATCCAAAAGCTAACATAGCTCACCATCTGCAGAGGTCCCTCATCGAAATGATTCATTCCTGTATCAGTGAACGCATAGGTCAGGTTTCTGCCTGAAGCTTGTAGTACCATTGCCATGGCTGCTTTGAAGACGTCAATGAAAGCCTCAATCCAGTCAAAGGTGACCAGGAGCGGCGTGAAGAACATGAAGGTTCCCTGTGGTACAAGCTCCTGATCAGCAGGGATTGGCTCAGGCGGCGGTACGGGATCAACTGGTGGAGCAGGGTCAACGGGTGGCTGCATTATAGTCCAGATCATCCAAGCTTGCTCCCTGTTGAGTTCGCTGGGGTCGCCTCCTCTATACTGCGCACTGAGATCATCCTGCGCTGCCCACATGCCTCCGCTAAGAAGGTCGCAAGGATAATGCTCACATGTGGAAAGAGCAGGTTCTAAGAAGATGGCCGTGGTCGTCCTGTGCTGGTCCATGAAGCTATTGAACAGCTCCGTGATCTCAAGTACAGCACTTGCAAGCGTGACGTTGTCATATAGCGCCTTTGCCATAAATATCTGGTGATGCGCATCCAGAAGTGTGATGCTGACGGCAACGTCAAGGATGGGCGAACTGCGGTTTACAGCTTCTGCCGCTAGCGCAAGTAACTGTCTGACACGATGCCCAGCAGCTGTGTCCGGGTCGAGGTCCGCTGTTGTCACTGCCTTGAGCGTAGCAGTCAGATACATACAACTAAGCATGACACCTGCTACCTGGGAGAAGGCCTTTCGAAACTCTTCGATGGAGTCAACGTCAAGCATGCCCACAAAGGTGTGCTTATGCGGAAACGGTCGAGGCACGTAAGCCATCCTGATGCTCTGCGTAGAGTCTCTCCTTGTCACAGTCGCTGGTATGATGCCAATCATGCTTGCCACCGGCTCCAGGCACTGACGGACGTATGTTCCCAAGTGCACAAAGCGAGGTTTGGCAAACTTGAGGACTCCTGGAGTGCGGAGCAGATCAGCCGGCAAAGGACTATGTGCGGCTGTGCTGACGATGACTCTAGGTGCTTCTGATTGCGTTGGAGGTTCTCGCACTCCCATGGTTGGGTTGATCACAGCGTTCTGTCCTGCTCGCACATCATCCAATTCCACTTCCTGAGACCTTGAGTGCGCCATGGAAGAGGCGCTTCCGCTGGCTGGAACTGACGTAGCCTGTCTGGGTGCAGTAGTCCTCCTCTTCTTTGGCATAGGCTTGGGTAAAGGTGGTGGGCCCATACTGCTCTGTCCAGGCGTAGCACCCTCGGGCGGCTCAGTTTCCATGACCTCAGCATTGGGCTGCACATATTCCATCAAGGCTCTTCTGGCATTCTCTCCGTAGAAGGCAGGAATTGTCCCCGCTCTCAGCTGTTGACGAACTGCTGTCGAAGACAGACCAAGGTGTCCATCCTGGTTGCAAGTGCCCCTCAGTGTCCTGAGATCGAACTCCGTAACAGGCAACTTGCTGTCTGAGCGGCCAACCGTGATGGTGTGCGACGATTTGACGTAACCTCTGATGTCTGAGCCAATGACGAACACTTGCTCCACTCCCTTTACTCGATGTCTTTGCCCAAGCTCATCCGCTGACTGTGCTTCCCTTTCATCAACTGTGATGAACGCAAAATCCTGGCCATGATCCTGCAGTACGGCTCTGGCAATAGAGCATCGCGCAGCTGCACTGGTCAGGTTGCCAAAGGAGAACTTCTTGCCCGCATGCTTTTGGGTGGTAAACCCAATGATGGTCTTGCGGATCTTGGCTCCGCAGACCGATGCTAGGGCGTGTGCTGTGGCAATGGTGGAGATATGTCCTGCATGACAAGGCCCGAAAGTGCCATGGTACACGAGGTCAATGATTTTCTCCTGAGGCGCAGTATTCTTCTCAGCAAACGGAAAGGGTCTGCGTCCCACTACCTGGTGTCCGTCAGCATATCTCTTCATCCCGCCCCTGTGGCTGTGGTTGTCCTGGCGCAGACTCCTGAAGGTAGGCGCGGAGTCGTCGAAGTGGGTCCTAAGGTTGCCTCCTCGTGCTCTCAGCAAGTAAGAAATCCGTGACCAGCTCGAAGTGCGCGATGAACAAGTGACTGTGTAGTGCTCACTCCTGAATCTGAGTTTGGTCGTGCCACATCCTCCAAAAGCCAATTCTCTGGCTTCAGTGTCCACTTTCATCGGAAGATGGAAGACATCGCTGAGGAGCTCCAATTCAGGTCTGCCACCCCATAGGGTCGTTTGGATTCCATGGATGTACTCCTGAGGCGCAAGGCCTGATGCTTGGGCAACTTGCTGAAGGACTTCACGTGGTGCTTTGCTCCATAGTTCTGCGCAAACGGTTCTGACTCGTTGGACTTCCTGGTGGCTCGGAGCCCTGTTTAGGACGCAATAAGCCACGCAAGCAAAGAGACAATCTCCGGCATGAGCCTGTCCAGGATCGAAAAGGGGCTTCAACCGCTTGCTGCTGCTGGTGGGAGGGCTACCAATCCAACGGGTTTCCACTAAGAGCGGCGCGGCTGCTCCAATGAGGGAGATCCAGATGGCCTGCTTGACACTCAACACAAGGGAGATGCCCAGAGCACCCCAGCCAGAGGCCATTATTGCAGAGAGCCCAAGTTGCGCAAGAAGAATGTCAGCAAAGAAAACAAGGACAGTGCACTGATTGCCTATGAGATCGACATCATGCATGTTCTGCATCTCTCTGACCCTGACGGCATCAGCATCCTTCGAGCTCTGTGTCCTGCCAGCCCCTGCGGCAACAGTGTACTCATTGCCTATGATACCGACTTCCTGCATGATCTGCATCTCCCCAACCTCTGCGGCAACGGCGAACTCATTACCTATGACAGCGTCATCCTGCATGATCTGCATCTCTCCAACCCTGGTGGCACCATTGTACTCATTACAATTGAAATCGACAACCTGCATGATCTGCGTGTTTTCCATCTGCTCAAAACTTGTGAGGTTGACATTGCGCAAGCCCTGTGTCCCTCCAACCTCTGCGGCAGCAATGTACTCATTGCCTATGAGAAGGCCAGCCTGCATGATGTGTGGATCTCCAATCCTGATGGCAGCAACGTACTCACTACAATTGAAGTTGACGACCTTCACGATCTGCATGACTCCAACCTGGGCAGCAACAAGGAACTCATTATTCATGACTGCGACTACCTGTTTGCTTGGCAAGGTGTTCGAATCTGATGAAGTTGCGCACCGATCACCAGCGAGATTGATATCCGACAAGACCTGCAACTCCCTTGCTGCAAAGGTCTCAACGAAGGTATCAGACCAGAAGTCGGTTTCACTCATGCACATAGCAGGGCAATCGATATCCAGAACTTCTCCATCCATGAGCCCAGATGGGAGGACAAGGACATCAGAGTGCTTTGCCTCCACAGGGGCAGGCGAAACGCACTCGTCAGGAGCATAGGGGTCCACACAGTCGCTGACGTTCATCTCAAACAGAGATCGAGCGGCACTCACACTGGTGGGCAAAGTCACTGCCATGACAAAGGACTGCATGTTGACAACGTTGTTCAAATCGCCAGGGACACGGTTCCATGACGAGAGGTGAACATAGACTGATAGCGAACTCAGGCCAGCAAGCAAGAGG
>JAAMXW010422800.1:0-10156 GCA_019702695.1 Amphidinium carterae
ACACTGCAACGTTCACATCTATGCTTAGCGAGGCAGCTTCGGTCGACAACAACTGGCAAGGATCTGGGGTTGAGCCATCCACTAGACGAGTTGACTGTTGGGATCTATTCACGTTGTCACCGGCAGACCAAGCTTGGCACAAAGGAAAAGAAAACTGATCGGATAAACCAGAACTAGTAGCGAGTAGCGTGATCAATGTGGTAGTAGACACTGCATAGTCTGGGAATGGAGCTTGGGAACCTGCAACACCTGAGGACAAGATGTGCAAGTTTGTCCACTGTGGCGTCAGAGTCTGATGCGATGCTGAAGGTCTTGTCAACAGTCTAGTCGGCACTGTTATGAACGGTTCGTCCTCTTTGTCTGGTCGGTGCTTCTTGTTGTCGCCTCCTTTCTCCTCAGATAGACTGCGCTTCTGCGCAGCGTTGCCTGTGCTTGCTGCTGCTGACGCTCCTGGGGGAGCAGGGTCCTCATCGTCGTCGTCATCGTCTGGATGTGCTGGTTGCTCTAAAGGTAACTGAGGCACGAACTCTTCTGTGTCATCACCAGTGACGGATCTTGACGGTGAGTAGTTCACCGTGGATGCTGGAGTTGGTGGTCGTGTGACCAACTGCTCATTCTCGGTGGCTGGACTCTGGGGCATTGTAGTGTCAGAGGGTTGAACTCCCATGGAACCTATCGCTGTGGGTCCTCTGCTGCTGCGGGAGCGGGTGTCTCGAGATGATGTTCGATCCATCTCTATACTTGGCTCTTGCTCTGGCACTGGTAGTCCCATCAGATCCAGCACTTCCATCGTGTCTATGTGGTTTGGCGGAACTGCGCTTGGAGCTGGTGGGTCGTACTGCGCGTTGCGGGTAGCTGGCTGCCTGGCCAGTGCTCTTCCTCTTGGAGCTGGAGCTGCATTTGATGGTGGAGGTCCAGGCGGTTTTCCGCCTCCTTGGTCTTGTATGCTCATTTCTGACGGTGCTCCTCTACTGCGAGTTCTATCGGTGACGCCCGAGCTCGTACGACTGCGAGACATGTCTTGTGAGATTTCTCGTCTGGGTTGCTGGTCAAGATGCTGCACGGGCGTTGACCCAAGATCAGGTGGCTGAGGAGGTGGCTGCCCTCCGGTCTGATCCATGTCCCACGTCCTGTCTCCAGTTCTGTCCATACTTCTCGAGCGAGAGCGAGCGGATGTGTTGGGATCAGGCGGTGGCATTGGCGTGTCCTGCACTTGTGCCTCCAGAGGCAGGGGTTCTGCTGCTTCGGTTTTCACCTCCTTGTTGGTGATTGCTGAGGTATGTGGCTGTGTTGGGGGCTGCTGCGTCTGAAGCTCCTCTAATAGTGGCGGCATAGAGGGCGTAGTTTCATTCTTTTCGTGCGGACTGTGCCACCATTGTAGAAAGTGCACATCGATCCACTTCTCGCCTGATGCTCCAGATTGACGAGAGAGCTCAATGCCCCAATGACGTAGTGGTAGTGAGGGCACACTGAGCTGTTCGTCTTTCAAGCGTATGACTTCATCACTGTCAAGCCACATCTGTGCTTCTATGTGTCGACTGCCTTGCGTCCAAGCCCACACTTCGCACGCTTGGTATTCTGTCAGGTGTGGCATACTGGGAAGACCTCTTGTCCACCTCATCGCTGTAGGATATGGGAATCCGAGGTAACTGACGTGTATATCCAACAATGCCAACATCAGATGTCCAAGAGTCTTGTTCTGCATTGTTTCCACTTTCCATGCGTTGGCCTGAGAGTCGTAGACATGCCCAACCGTTTGCGTGCTCGGAGAAGGAAGGGCCTCCAGCGTGGTGCGAAGGCATGTCCAACTGTCGGCCAGCGGCAGCAGGCTGCTGTCATCAAGTAGGTAGACCACGTGCGGTCTTATCTCTGCTGCTCTCCTGTCAAGGATTCTTCCTTGCCACTTCACCGTGACTTGTCCTCGTTCTGGCTGACAGAGTTGGACTTCTGCTGGACCCTTCCATCCCGTGATGTCCTTGTTGGTTGGCTCGAACCATATATCTACAGCTGTGCCCTTCGGATAACTAGCGTCTGTCAGGGTTGCGGTGGTGTGATGGCGGTGTGCTCTCCTGATCCTCTCCTTGCTGTGCACTTCGGTGATGGCTGCTACTGCCAATTCTCGCAGTCGCTGATGCTGCTGTCCATCGGTCTGATCGCCTTCGGCTGACACGGAGGTGATGGCTGGAAGGAGAGTGCTGTTTCTGCCAAATACTGCCTGCTGAGGAGTGAAACCTTGGTAGGAGGTGAGAGAGTTCTTTGAACTAATCGCTAAGCTCAACACGTCTTCGAACGGTGGGTGTCTGCCTTCTGAGTTGCATTGTGATTCCATTCGATGTAAGGTCTCCCTCAGCAGTGCATTGTGTCTCTCTATGATCCACGCTTCCTGTCGTGGGGCCTTGAATGCCAATTGGGTTCCCACATATTCTGCCCATTCTGCGGATCCCATGGAGTGGGCTGATGTCTCCTCGTCCACCACAATACATTTCGGCGTTCCAAACACTGCGATCCAACTCCTGGACAGGCCGGAGCGAAGTGCTTGTTCGCTCTTGTCAGGGAGAAGAATTGCCTGAGTGTATCTTGTGGCAACATCGATGACATGTAGAATGACCTTCTGCTTGTCCGTCTCCAACTGTGAACAGTAGAACAAGTAGTCCATTTGTAGCTCCTCATTGAATGCTTGCACCGTACGGAAAGCTGTCTTCGGTCGGTGTGCCGGTCGTTGCCATATTCTGCAGATATTGCAAGAATCAATCACAAGAGGAATCTCCTGTATCACTTCTTCCCCCACTCCTGCTTGTCTCAGAATTCCGCTCAACTGTGAGGCTGTACAATGGAACCAGCGCACGTGTAACCTCCTTATCGCCAGCAAACGAGTTCGTTGGGATGCGCTGTGTAGGTTTCTCATTAATTGCCTTGTCCACATCGAAGTATCGCCAGTCGATGTGTCCTGATCCTTGAGTCTGCGCTCCTTCCTCGGCAAACACTCGTCTTACTCTTTGCGCTTGGTCAGGTCCTCTTCCTGGCGTTCCTGGTAGTCGTCCGATGGGAGTAGGGCGGTTGTCGTCCAGTGCTCGAGGTTCTGTGCTTCCTCTGAGAGATTCTCCATATGCTGCTGCATCGTCTCCGATGTTGGTGGATCGGGCAGTGGTGTCACGTCCTTCATCCACTGTCTGACCACGTGTATGAAGTCTGCTCTCACGTAATGCTTGCCGCAGATCGCGGTCATAATCAGCATTCCGATCAGTGTCGAGGAGAGGACGTATAGGCATCAGCGAAGGTTCTGCCTCAAATCCTGCCTCTGCAGGATCATCGAAATCTGGAGGGCGAGCAATGTCTAGGAGTGAGCCTGGTTCTGGTCTGGGCAATGCGGATGCGGTGGTGATCCTTTCAGTCGGCGCTCCTCTATGTTCTGGAGCGGCTCTCACTCTGGTTGTGAGTCGCCAGAGTTGAGTTGCTGAGTCGTGGAATCGACAATCTCCGGGCTCGAGTGTATGGGAACGATGGTCACTCTTGAGTCCTCGTTGGCATCCTGGACAGCGTCTGTGGATGCTGGCTGCGTCCGGATACCTGCATCGCTGTTGACCTTCTCTTTCTCTTGTATGTTGAGGATGAGTCATCTCCTTGTGCTGCTTGCAGGCTGGACATCTGAATGGTGCATTGTCACGGACTGGCGCTGGCTCTGGAATCGGAGCTGTAGTGGTGGTCGGAAAGGCAGTGGCTGCGTTGAATTGTCGTCGCTTGTGCATGGGGAGCTGTTGCTCCTGCTGTAACACCAATTGGATGCCGTCTACCAGTCTCCTGCACATTGGCACTGGCCATTCTGCTGCCCAAGTCGAGAGTTGGTATCCTGCCTCTGAGCCCTGTACTGTTGCATGGGGTTCCTTGCAAACGCACCGAAGATGTTGGAAACCCTTGAGCAACAATGGTGAGCTGGCCCAAAGCGTAGTGTTCTTCCTGATTGGTCTTCCTCTTGGTGACCTTAGGCCCAGCGCGCACTGTGGGAAGGTGACTTTCACGAGGTTCCATTCCCGGTCAAGTTGCATCCACTCCGGTCGTGAGAAAATGTCGCTTCCAGCTGGGTTCTCCAGCACGAAGTGTCGATGGTGGCTGAGCTGCTCCTTCACCACTTGTGCTGCGAAACGTGAGCAGGTTATACCATTTGCTAAGCTTCGCTGATACATGCTGCCTCCTCCGCCTGTTCTATTGAGTCTTGCCCATCCGCTGAACGCGGTGCATGGAGGTCCCAGAAGTATCACTGTTGGCTGATGTAGTTGTACGGTCTGTAGCACCTCGTGTCGTACTCGTTGATTGGTGACGTCTGCTCCATGTATGAGGTCGACGTTTCTCCCTGCGGTGAGGCTCCTTTTCACTGCTATGCTGCTGCAGCCTGCATTTCCTCCGAACACTTCCATCAGGTCATATTTGCCTGGGATAGCATGAGTGGCCTGGAGGATGGACTGTCGTGTAAATGTTCTTGTCCTGGCATGAGGTAACCATAGAGCTGACTTGCTGCACCCATCAAGCGAGAGAGACTGAGTGTCTGACGCCAACTTCAGATCTTCAAGATGTCCATGAAAGCTTGACTGCACTAGCCAGTCCATCGGATGACACACGCTTGTTGTCATCAGGTAGAGCTGCTCAAGGTGGAGTGAGGTATTGATTCCAGTTTGTGTCCAATTGAGGTAGATGGCGACGGACTGCTGCTGCATGGATGGTCGAATAAATCCACTGGGGGGGTCCGCCTCCTTCGTCCAGACATGTAGCACTGAGTCGAAGTCGGAGCCACAATCATCAAAGTGTGGTTCCTGGTAAAATCTGACCCGGCGGGGCGGCGCTGTGGATGGGTCTGCGGCTGCCAGTTTGCGCTGCGTCTTGGCACGGAGGGCTGCGTCGGTGGGGTAAGCTGAGGGTGAATTGGTGGTGGTGTGGAGAGCTGCGCTGTGTGATGCATCTTCGTTGTTCTGGGAGTCGGTTGCACGATGCGACGTCAGAGCCTGCAGAACATGTTGCACGAAACACTGATACACCTGAGTGGAGTCAAGTTGTGCAAGCGTGGTTGTAGTCGCGGGATGTCGACAAGATGGCAGACATCGAGTTGATGGTATG
The DNA here is from genome assembly GCA_019702695.1 of Amphidinium carterae. Taxonomy (NCBI): domain Eukaryota; class Dinophyceae; order Amphidiniales; family Amphidiniaceae; genus Amphidinium; species Amphidinium carterae. The sequence continues at coordinate 5,107 of JAAMXW010422800.1, forward strand.
GGAAAGGAAGACAAAGTCATGTGGCCTGAGCATCGGGAAGCAATAGCTGGAGTCACCAAACTGCATGCGCGAAGATGTGCCTGATGTGGGAGAAGTTGTTTCCATGTGGGATCTTGCGCGACTTCCTCTCTAATGGGAATGTCACTGGCTCGGCACTCAACGACAACATAGCGCGGCAGTTGAGTGCGAATCAGGCTGTGGAAGAAGTCCTTGAGAAGTTTGGCTTGTGCTCGGCGTCCTGGCGCTGCGCCTCCTCTGTACTGAATCCAAAGCAAGTCTGCTGGCGTCATCTTGAGATCTGTGGCCAGTATTTGTAGATCTTCTGGAACAGTACGTCTTGCTTTCACATGTGCATGTGTGGATGTCAATACCTCAACATGCTGTTGCTGTAGAGCTGCGAGTAAAATCCTAAACTGCTCAGCAATGACGTAGGCGGTATATTGACTCTCACTCTGCGAGGTAGTGGTAGTTGTCTGAAGCGTGAGAGATTCGTCGGTCTGCATGTCCACTGGGTTGTGCCATGCTTCTTGTTGATCTGGTCTGCTTGGGATCGGAAAGCCTAAACGGTGTAGCTCTCTGTGTAACTGTCCATCAGCTGCTTCTACTCCCGCCGGCACAAAGTAGATGACGGAGACTCGTTCTCCTTTGTATGGCTTTGAGGCATGGTAACTATGACCATTGAACGTGTGCCAGAGCATGCTACGAGCACCCGGAGGTTCTCAAGGCATTGCACCTTCTGGCCTCCTCACGTCCTCAGAGCCGAGCTCAGCATCCCTACGCAGCGATTCAAGTCACAATGTCAGAACCCGGGGAGGGTCTTCCAGCTCACAAGGACGCTGGCAACATGGGCATGAGTGATATTATCGCTCTTGGGCAGTACACAGATGGAGAACTATGGGTGGCATCTCAGAGCGGACACCACAAGTTGCCAGGCTCTCTCCATCCACTACATCAACCTCTCCCCGCAGAATGTCAAAGAGGATCGTGGCATTCTATCCATCGCCGCTGGTGATATCCTTGCCTCTTGTGAGGTGAAGTCCATAGAGCGCTGATCGCGGGTGGGACTGCTTGCCGTTCACATTGTCTCCATGTATGTTGGTCCGCGTAGTGGCCTTCTTGATGGAGAGGTTGAGCACAATGGGTTCCACCTGTCTCAGTATGTCTCTCCTTTTCTTTGCCCTTTCCTGTGACAGCGTTGTGCATGCTGGGAAACTGTCTTCATCAAGATTGGGTCACTCGCGACTGATGTAGCTTGACTCTGGTTCCAACTGATAATACTTGTGCGACGGGTGATTTGTGTCCCGTCTGGCCTCATCAAACTTCGTCATGCTCTGTAGGAATGGAACTAGCAAGTGTCCTGAAGCTGCTTGCTCTAGCGCGATCGTCTTTGTGCCTGCTGGCCAACTGATCTGAGCCTCTGAAGCGTGCGGAGGGAGAATCTTGAGTTCCTTCAAGTTCGGTAGGATCACACAACGTGCTCTTGCCTGTTCTCTCAGCCCAAGAAGAGCTGGTACTCCTGAGGATTCTCGTTCAATGACTGGAGCGGTGTACTGGATCGTGATGTGCGCTGCAATCCTGCCCTCCACTGTGAGTTGATGTTGTATTAGTTGTGCTGATCCTCCGACTCCCGAGACGAGTTTTGGAGTCTTCAGTCTGGACCAGCTAGTGCTCATTCCTTGTCGGGTTGCCTCCTTGTGGAACTCTGCAGCGCGTCTAGAGCCGATCAGGTTCTCGACCGCTCCGGTATCCGGCAACAGTGTCGCTGGATGTCTCTTGCTTGTGGCCTTGTCGTGACTTGGCTTCACGTGTCCATGAGTTGAGGCATATGCTGTTCCGGGCTGCACGTCATCCATGAAGACTGGGTATAGTCGGTATTCATGCCCTGATCTCATCTCGTCATCGGAAGGATCAGAGTGTTCGCCTTCATCTCTTCGGAGTCTCGCAATTCGCGATTCCTGAGAGCACTTAGGAGTGTCCGTTCTCCGATTGGCCTTCTGGATGTTCTTTGGCCTGTCGGTTGACGAGGATGGCGCTGCTGCGGCTTCGACTGCTTCTGTGCTGCAACACAAACAGAGTTCGGTACGGCTGGCGCATTGGTCGCAAAGGTGACATGGATCATCTGGGTTACAGCGTATGCATGGTCGAAGCTTCACCATTTCTGCCAAGCAAATGCAACACCTTGGTTCTCGCAGCGGTCCGTCAGCGCTGAACCACGTCTGTGATTCCTTGCTGTCGGGTACAGGGAGTGTGTTGTCATTGAAGACGTACAGGACATCGTGCTCATCGAGTGTCTCCTGCGTACTGTGCAACGAGAATTCGCTAGGCTGGTCCTCACCATTGGTCACAGTCCATCGTTGATGGGTCACATGCTCTGAGTGCGTCACTGGTGAGGACTGTAAGGCTAAGGCGGAGACTGGTTGTCTGGCCTGCGAAGAGGAGGAGGACCGTTCGGTAGTGTTCTTCGTGGCTGCCACTGTAACCGTGACCCCAAGTAGAGAATTGAGATCGTAGCGTCTATTTCCTTGTTGGTCGTAGACTGGCATGGCTTGTGAGCTGGCGGGCTTGGCTTCTGCTGAAGCGAAAGCTTCTGAGGTCCTGTAGGCGGCTGAAACCATGTCGTCGGCGGTGGCTGGGATCAGGTGACTTCTGTAGGTCATGTCCTGTCCTCTGCTTCAATGAGTATTCTGCTCTTCTTCATCTTCCTCAATCCACAGGCGTCCTTGCACTTCCAGCGTTCCTCGCACTGTCTTGTAGCGTCCTTGAGGACGGCGTCCATCCTTCTGAGTCTCTGGTTCGTGCATGGGTGCCTGTGTTCTATCTTCTGAGGAGACGACGTAGACATAGTCTGGAGGGGCGCACGGTTCTGCTGGTGATGCTGAGCCGAAGTTGATGACATCAGCTTCTTCGTGGACGTCTTCGCTGGTGGCCATAAAGTGTCCTGACTGTCCTGGAAGGCCTGTGCTCACATGGTAGTGTCCATGGTGTCCTGTCTGATCGGGGGCTGGCTGTGGCTCTGAATATCGATCTGACGATGTGGTCAGAAACGACTTCTTGACTTCTTGTGAGGGCATTCTGCCTTCCAGTGGCCAGGTTGTCCACAGATATGGCAGTTTCCTTTCTTCTGCGTGTTCATGACTGCAGGGCATGCTGTGACTGCTCCTGTCATCTGTCCTCCCTTCTTGTCTTTTCCTTTACTTCCTTTGTCCTTGTGCTTGCCCTTTCCTTTGTAGTAGACTTCGCTGTCGTCGTAGTTGTAGTCGTAGCCCGGATATTGGTTCGTCTCGTCTCCATTGCTGTCCTCATAGAAAGTGCCGGGCATGAATGAGGAGTTCTTGCCTTTCTTGTTCTTGCCTGAACCCTTTCCTTTTCCTTTGCCTTTTCTGGGGAATCTTCGCATTCCCCGTCTGTAGAACTTGCCCGAGGCTGCACGAAATCGTCTAATTGCTCTACGTGCTGCCCAATAGCACTCAGCAAGGTAAGCGGGATCCTGTCCCCACTTCTGTTCTTGCTCGAGTTGCTCGGCTGAGTAGTTGTCCATGACATTCTCTTCATTCCACTGGGCCTCGTCAGTGGCCTCGCTGTCCGCGTCTTGTTCGTCATATTCTGCTTCGGCTTCTCCATAGTACGCGCTCTCACCATTGTCCAACCAGAGGCCAGATGCGGATTCTTCCGCTGGCCATGCTGCCTCTGCGTCTTCCATCCAATATCTCTGTCCCTCCAGCCGACCTCTGTTGTCGGTCCAGGGGGTCTGCTGTCCTTGTCCGTGGTGTAGATGTGTCAATGTCGCTAGCGTCTCATGTAACACAGTCTCACGCTGCAGCATCAGTTCGAGCTGCCGGTATTCTTGTTCAGTCTTTGGGAATCGGTGTCCAAGTCGCTCTAGCAACTCTGCCCAACGTTTGGCTGACAGCCTGAGAACGGAGAACAGTATCCAGCTGCGGAATGCCCAAGATATTTGTAGATTCGCCAAATCATCTGCACGAGTGAGTAATCGATCGAACCTCAGCAGCACTGCTTCAATTGTCTCTTGTCGTCTCGGGGTGAACGACAATAGCTCAAGTCCTGCTCGAATCATGGTTGCTTCCTGATTGGATGGGAACCTGCGATGTAGAGCGTGTAGGAGGAGGTCGACTCCTGAGCGTGGCACGGCTCCTCGACCATCTCCCAGGTCAGCCACGCCTCCACTTCTCAACAATTCTGTCGGTAGCTCGTCAGCGATGCTGCGAGCTGCTCCTCCTACTGCTAAGGATAGCAATGGGCCTTGTCGTGACTCGGCCACTTCCGTGGCTGCTTGCCACCTTCGAACATCTTTCTCGTATTCCACCAACGTGTATGGGTAGTCTGCATTGCGGGCGTGCTCCGGCGACCAAGTCGGCGGGGACTTTGTGGTGGAAACGGAAGTTCCTGCTCTATATTGCAAGGGTAACGCCCCATAGAGTTGAGGCTGACGTTCAAACGGAAGATGGTGGTGCTGTCCAGCCATACTGACTTGCAATGGCTGAGAAGTACCAAATCAAGTAAGCAAACACTGATAGGATGGCTATCCAAGCAATGATCTCTTCTGCTGTGAGTGAACAGATGATCAACACCGCGTCTGACTTCTGAATGTAGTAGGTAACTGTCGATGGAACTGTCAAGCAAATCCAGCGAAGAAATCGTGCAAGTGTCGTAATCAAGAACAACAATGTCCTTCGCAAGTGCTTCGGGATAGTCTTGGCAAAGCTCTGTTCCAAGTCGGCTTCACGGACTGGTGGCTGCGGGGGCTGCTTGGTTCGTTGGCTGAGGGCTGCAAGTGGTGACGGAGTCCTTAGTGCTGTTGCTCGGTGGAGTGGACTCGGTCGTTGTCTGTGTGTGTGTGGTCAACACTCCGCGTGCCGTATAGGGTCGGAATGGCGACCTCAGGGTGTGGACGAAGGGTGTCCTCAGTGATAGTAAGAGTGATAGTAAGAGTCGTACAAAGAGAAAGAGGTGCCAAAGCTCTGCTACCAAAGTCAAAGTGAAGATCACAAGAGAGACAACGCTCTGCAACTTTTAATCTCGGACCACGTGG
>JAAMXW010423156.1:0-10373 GCA_019702695.1 Amphidinium carterae
ATTTGTGAGTGTACAATAAAGCTCAGACACCAACATGTGTCTAGGAGACATAGATACCTTTGTGGTTCTGCACTTGGCTCAAGACCTATGCTTTCAAGGTAGCATTCACTCTAGCCAACAAGGCCTCAGGCAATGCTTAGGACTCTTGACCCTTGCCATAGAGAGCCCTATACTGACTCACCTCAGCATGAACCTTCTTCTTGATATCCTCTTGCCCCTCATCATTGCACAATAGGTGAAGCAAGCAGCCTGCAAGTTTTGTGTTCCTTGCATCTCTCACAAGCTTACTGGCAGCTTCACTTGTTTCCTTGTCCTCCTCTCCAGTCTTGTTGAGCACTGAGATGTACACATTGAATGCCTTGCCCACTCCAAACAAATAAAGGTACAAACCTCCATCTACCAAATGCCATTTTTAAAACAATCTAAGATAAGAAAAATACCATAGAGACAACAAAAGGTTTGGAATCAATATTGATGCACACTTGCCTTGTCAACAACACCACTTGCTTGACATAATCCTCCACCTTCTCATGTGCCGATGAAAGCAATGGCTTCAAGAGTGCCCATGCTTTGTGAAACTCAGGAGGCACTCCTGTCATGTCCATGACACTTTTCTCTGCTGTGTTGATCCTCAACACAATTCTCTTCAAGCCAGTCAGCTGCAACTCAGACTTGGAATTGCTTGTCTCAACAACGTCCATGACATTGAAGGTTTCTGATTGCACCTTTGCAAAGGCTGTTGGCAAGGCCACCCCTGATTGCAATGCCTGTAGCATCGCTGTGTGCAGGTCGTCGCTGAAGCCACACATAGTTGGCCATGCTCCCAGCAAGTGCATGAGTTTCTGCACCTCCTCATCTTTCAAGCTTGGAGTGGCTGTAAAGCAAGTCTTGCAACAAAATTCAGCACATGCCACCACGTGCTCTTCACACTCACACAGAACTCCTTGTCATTGTCCAGGCTACTTGTCACTGCTGCAGTCAATCTGTGCATGGCTAGAAGTGCATCTAGCATGATGTTGTGGTTTGCTTCCGGTTTTGCCATCTCACCTTCAATGATGCCTGCTTCTACCAGCAGGTCCCTCTTCAATGTTGTTTGATTTTGAGCTTGCAGCTCATTTCCCACACTCTCCAGGAGTTCCTTCATGTTTGGATCGTAGGGGAAGGTGATTGTCATCTCATGCAGCAGCTTTTGTGAGACACTCAATGCCTCATGCATAGACTCTGTTGGGTTGTGTTTGCCTTCCAAGAGCAGCATGACCAACTCCTCAATCTTGAACCTCACCATCTCAAAGTATGGTGCAACTCTATCACTCTTCAGGGCCATCTTGATGGAACCCAATGACTCCACAATCTTGAGGAGTTTGTTCAGATTTGCACTGTCACAGGTTTGCAGGGATTGCAAGCATTGCTTGTCTGCTGCAATCTTGCTTGCCCACTCTTGCAAGCCCACAGCCTCTGCACCAAGTGTTGCTAGCTGCTGACTCCACCAAGGCTGGGCATGCATAGTTGATGCTATGAGTGGCAGAGGAGATCTGCTTGCGTTAGATTTGGCAGCTATGAGAGCATTCACATCAGCCTGGGTCATGAAACATCCAACCTTGCCTACTTGCAAGTGCTCCCCAAACTCACTTGCCCTTTACCCACATTGCCAGCAAGTAAAGCTCAATGGGTGTGGGTTGTGTGGTTTTCTGACAAGTGCCAAAGATGAACCCCAATTAGAAGTGCTTGGAAACCACAAACCTATAGACATGCATGGGTGGGGGGGCAAAGACTTTACAAGCAAGGTCCATGTTCACATCAATAGAGTCATTCCCAATAGCCAGGATTGCATGCCATACACAGCAATGCTCCGCATGTATACTGGGCACTTTCTCACCAAGTTCATAGAGCTCCATGGCATCAAGAGAGGCATGTGCTTGCAAAGCTTCATGTGCCAATGCATACAGCAATGGAGTGCCTGGCCTTCCCTTGTTGAGGTACTGCACTGCAAGCTTGTCGAAGATGCAAGCATTGTAGGTCTCAAGCTTGGCAGCAAATGTGCAATCAAGAGCTGCCAGAGTGGGTTTGAAAGGGTTGAACTCAGATGGGGCAGAGAACAAATCCATGGCTTGCAGCAACTCTTGCACCATGCCTGCTTCCATCAATGTGCATGATCGTCGCTTCAGCAAGTCAATCTTGATTCTAGCTGGCAAGACTACTCTGTGCTCTTGGAAGGTTGTCAGTGCTTGCTCAAGCTTGTCTGTAGGCATCTTGCCCAAATCTGCTTTGCTGAAGTGGACTGCCATCTTAGCCACTGACTGGTAGTTCCTCAAGGCAGCAAGAAGCATATTGCTGGCTCCCTTGCCCTCCAGCCTCTCAATCCTTGACTCCAGCCCAGTCAAAGCCCTCCCATCCCATTTCTTGCCATTCTGCAGCTTGCCATTCAAGATGTCACTGAGGTTACACTTCACATCCTTGTACTTCTGCAGAATGCCAGCATCACCTTTCTAGTTGTCATGTTTGCAAACATTGAAGGCCTTTTCAAAAACCATGCATTTTAAACCATGTGTTAAACATTGATAAAGACAACAAGTTGTCACAGACCTGAAAGGGCCCCCTGCTCTCAGCAAGTACATTCTGTGTCTCAAGACAACTAACTTAGCATGTCATGTGTCATAGAGGACCAAGCCCATATTGGCAACCATCATTGCTTGGATTCTGCCATCTTAACCAATAGCTCCAACCCAAACAGACTAACCCAAACAACAACTATTGGACAACTAAAGCAGTTTCTTATTTTCTTAACAGCTTCCAAGGTTTGGAGAGACATGTTTTATGAACGTTTACAAGACACCACCTTCATCATCATCATCATCATCATCATCATCATCATCATCATCATCATCATCTTCTCCTTCTTCAATCTCAGATGCAGCAAGTGCAGATTGTGCTGGGCAGCTCATGTGATTGCCAGCTTGGTCTGGAGAGGCTGCTTGACCCTTCCCAATAGGTGTGACTGCCTCCAACAGAGATGCAGAACTAGTTCCTCTCTGCAAGATTGGTGCCTGAGCTTCAACATCTTGAGCAGCTGCACCCACCAATTTGACCTTTGCATCTGATGTCACCCCTGCATTGCCAATCAATGCTCCTACACCAGCATCAGGATCCTCTTCATCACCTTCCTCACCTGCCTTGGTCCAATATTCAAAGATGGGAGCAGTGATGTCTTTGAAGATGATCCCTTGGCTGCCTGAAACACCATGTCTAACAACTGTCATTGGGTTCACACTCACACCCACAATGTCTGCAAGAAAAGCCAAAGCTTTTATACCATACTAACAAGATGTACTGATCAACACCACAGATATCCTTCAACCAACCTTACATGTTTTTGGGTGTGGGTGTGTTTAATATTGATAGCCTTCTGCTTTCACCCAGTGCTGCATGACCCAAGCATCATGTCCCTTGCATTGAGACTTGTCATGGTCTAAGACAGTCTGATCAGTCCCCACCTCAATCACTGATTTGATGCTCACTTCCCTCAATGCATTGCTGTCTAGGTGAGCAAAGAGATAGAGTTGTTCTGACCCTTGACCAGACTCTTGAGGCACATTGATGCTCACCAAGCCTTTGGTGGCAGACTTGGTCAATCTCTGGGTGGACAGGGCCTGCTTCAAGTCTCTTTCCGTAGCTCCTAGATAGCGTCTGGTGACCTCAACTTGAACACTCTTGCAGCAAGCAACCTTTGGTCCTGGCAGGGTAGGCTTCCTCTCAGCTTGCCTGCCCTTAGTTTCATCCAGCAACTGCTTAAATGACAAGTCATGGTTGGAGAGATCACACATTTGTTCCCAAGTGGTTCCAGGCAAGAGACCTTTCCAAGCCTTCCAGCAGGATTCACACTTGTCGCCCCAAGCAAGATTCTCATCTTCCAGCCCCTCCTGATAAGCTGCCCACACCTTGTCCTGTGGAAATTGTTTCATTAATCATCCATCTAAATTTGTGCCATCTGAGTTTCCCAACATATTACAACATACTCTGGCAACTAGAACTTGCTGTGGTACAAATTTGAAATGCTGCAAAGCTCTCCCAACAAGTTGTTGCAAATTGTGTTGTCTTGCCATGCTTTTCCACCATGCAATCCTTACTTGTCTCCTTGCAACAGCTACACACACAATGCCCCACTTGAGGTCGCATGGCATCTGCAACTGGCTTGCTCTTCCCCTGTTTCTTGGGGGCAGATTTGGCTTTCCCCTTCGCAGTCGCTGCAGAAGCAGCAGCACAACTCTTGGCAACCTTCGATGCAGAGCCAGTGTCCAAGGCTTTCCACAATGGTCGCTCACGCTTAGAAGCCATGGGGTACAAAACTGAAGCTGCACAGCAAGCTGGAACAACTAGAAGTAGAAGCACCTTGCTTGTGAAGGGCGTTTGCATGGGGTGAAGAACTCTTCCAAAACTCCAGAGCCACAATTTATGTAGATCCATCACTCACCACATGATAGACCTGAATCCAATTGAAGCAAATGTGTACCCATTAGGCAAACTTCTTTCTAAGTATATGACTACCTGTATGCACTTCAGCAAGAGACATTGTTGGGAGTGTGAGGTTGGGGTTGTGGACCTCTTTGGTTACTGTACCCTTGCCAAATCACTTGAATGGCATATGCCCCCATCAAGACCAATTGAACCAAAGAAGAGCATCTCAATTTAGTTATCCTCTTTCTTTTGAAGTCATTTAATGTTCTCAGTGGTTCTAGAATTCACTACAGACTTGTGCATTCAAGTAGGCCACTTGTCAAACAAAACACAACAACCCCCCCCCTCCCCATTCAAACATTCCCTCCAAGAGCTGGCATTGGACCAAAGGACACTTGCGTGTGTTGAAATTGGCTAAACTTGAAGCAAGCCAGTGGCTGCAACCATTGGAACAGAGAATCTGGAGGGGTGTGTGAGGAGAATCTTTTAGATTGCCAAAAAAGAGCCAGAAAAACGGCCCACCTGTTCTTGTTCTCCTTGAAAGGAGTCACCAAAACTCATACCTTGCAATGCAGTCCTTTTGAGTAGAGAAGGACAAAGCACATTGACACACCCACCTTAACTTTGACCACAAATGGAAAAAGACAATCGCAACCAACCTCAGTTTCAACTCCAAAATTCACCTCAAGAAAAGTTCACTTCAACCCCAGTTGGACAAAATGTGGGGTGAATCTGGGGTTGAATAAGAGGTCAACAACATGATACAAAACATAACTTCTTCAATTTGGGGTACAGATGTATTTGGAGAACATCTTCTTTGTGTATGAAAGGGTGAGTCACCCCCTTGCCATGCATCCCAAGAAACTTAACCACTGTCTGAGACAACAACAGCATCTCTTCAGGCTTGATTACTTGAAGTGAATGATAATACTTGGTCACTTGACACATGGTGACCAAACTAAATGTTTGTAATCTAGATTTTCTTCAAAGTCCTTTGCTGACTTGAGCAATTGCCACATGACATTTTGCATTTGGCTACACAAGTCCTGCAAGACTTGCAGGTTCTTCAGGCTCACTTGCATGTCTCTGTCTCTCTAGTGCTAACAAGTCTTGTCCACCTGGAAGATCTGCTAATTGGGACCTAGCATCATGTCTCTGCACCTGTGAAAACTCATACCACTTGTCTTTCTTCCAATGTGCAGCTCTGTCTCCACATCCCCCAGAGAGCAACCACCTTGCTAAGAAACCCAATGGTCTACCTGTGCCTGTACCAGCAGACCCAGCCTTTGCAGTTCGTGTCAAAATACACCTCTGGCCATGATATGTGTGGTAATAGCATAAAGCTTCAAAACTCTGTTTAGAAGTGTGGTAGGATATGCGTCCATGGCCAACCAGAACGCATGTTGCCTCTGCTGGAAACTTGACAGAACTGGCTACAACTTCAGGGACCCTCCTCTTTCTAAGTTCTGCAGGAGCAACATCCCCAAAGATAGTACATGGAGTGCTTGCAATAGCTGAGATGGCATCATGTGCCAATGCATCTGGGACACCTGTATTGTTCTCACCAATTCCAATGCAATCTTCAGAAGCAATCTCAGCAGGCACATCTTCATCCAACAAGTCAGCAAGTGTCCTATGAGCAAGATCTTCTGCCAAAGTGAGATCCTCCAAGGGTGGAGGTAGATCATGCAACTCCTCATCCTGTTGCTCATCATTTGAAGCACTTGGCAGTGGACCATCACTTGCAACAACAGATCCCCATCCCAAAACCCCTTCTGCCCCATCTGAAGTTGTAGCAATCTTTTTCCTTCTGGGCTGCTTGACTATGGGCCACAAATCCACCATAGGAGCTGTGCACCTTTTGACTGGAATTGCAGCAGGGCATAACTTCGTCAAAGGCAACTGGTTCTCCACAATATTGTAAAAGAGCAATTGCCATGTCCAAAGCAACTCTAGCTCTTGCAAAGCCTTCCAATCAGTGAGGTACATGTTGGTAGCCTGAAGTAAAATGATCTTTTGAAACTTCCATGCAAACAACACTTGTTTCCATCCACATTGAAAGTAGTGCTTCTCAAACAGCCAAAGACAAACTTTGCTGACAAAGGAATGCAGCAACTTAGGTTTGAAACTTGGTTCTGCCACATCAACATCACTCAAAAAGGCATGCCTCCAACCATTTGACATCAAGCATCTCATCACAAATCCTTGGGTCATAGATGGGCAGCAGTCTGTGAAGCACAGGTTTGTAAGGGCTCCAACTGATGTAGCCAACATGAAAGTAGTATTCTGTGACTGTGTCAGGACCATGGGTATTGGCATGCTTCTCAGCATCAGCTGCACATATTGCCAACACAATTCTTCCTGTTCTTAGCATGTCCTTGTCAGGGTTGTACTTAAAGGTCTGCTTCAAATTGGCCAAGAACTTGTTGCGCAATGCTTGCAACTGCTTGCCTGCCTCAGAACAAACACACACACACACACCAGCTCTCTGACAAGGAGTTTCTTCTTTCCCAGCATTTGACACACAACTTCTTGCCTCACTGTCTTGGCCACTCAACTCTGGAACTGTGGAGTGAATGGACTGCCAGAGATTGTCCAAGGCTACCCCAGCATTTGTTGTCTTGTTGCCAGCAATGTAGGCATTTGTCCTTTGAGCAAGCTCTTGAACTCTGCCAGGCAACACTTCATAGATGTGCAAGCCACCAACATGAGGAATGCACTTGAAGGGTATGGGATGCAAGTCTGGAACAGTGGTTTGCAGCTTGGACACTAGTCCCCTCCCAATTTGCTCCTCATACAAAGAGACCCACTCTTGCTCAGACTCTTCTGTCTTTCTCTTCTCAGCATTGGCAAGCTTTGTAACAGCCCTGGCCAACTGTAGGGGATTGACAAGAGACAACTGGTTTGCACAAGTTGCCTGGATAGCCACAGCCTGCTGAACAAAGTTCAAGGGTTTGTGTTGTTCATAGAAAGCAACTTGCTCACCTCTCTTCCTCTCTGCCAGAACTTGCCTTGACTTTTTGAACACTTGCAATGAGCTGCCATGAGCAACAAGTTTAGCAACTTTTCCCAAAGCTTCTGCATGCTGCAAGGACCCATCCAATTTCCTTTCTCTGTACTCTTTGGCCAGAGCTGCTAGATCAGGAGAACCTGTTTGCCCCACTGTTGAAAGCCTTATGAAGGCCCTCCAAGTACCCCCTCTGCCAGGTTTCCTCTTCCTTGGCTTGGGTGTCTTTCTAGAGCTCACGATGACCTTGATAAGAAGGGGAGAAACCTTGGGTGTCAAACTGTGAAGGGTTGGGCAAATGGTTTTACTACAAAGGCTTTAGAAGGAGTTTGCTTCATCTTGTTAGACCAAAAGAGATGATATTGTTTTTATTTGTTATGCTGAAGCTTGTCAAGGCTGTTTCTCACAACAAAACACCACACTGATAAGAAGTTTGAACTTGCAACAAAAAGGGTCATGCCCACAACAAGGTGGATTGACATTTTTGCCATTGCGGTTTATACCCACAAACCTTGTTTTGCACACTCCCCTTTGCTCTTGCCAATGCTCTGCTCTGAGATTGCAATAGAAAGTTGGCACTGACTTGCTTCAAACATGCACACCATGTCTGACAACTGCGTAGCACACATTGTCTCCTGACTGAAGCATGTCTTGCTTCAATAGCACTGATGTCTGTTGGTTGGATGGAAGCTTGAAGAGCCAATGTTGCTAGCAAAGATGGCTCAGTCAATGTAGGGTACTTGGCCTCAACTTCTTTTGTCCACTTGTCCTTCATGCACTTTGGAACACTTGTCAAACTTTCTGCTGCTTCTGATTGATCAAGAAGAAGAAATAACTTGCAAGGGAACTTTGAATGCCTGGCAAAAAGGGTGTGCTCCAGCAAACAGCCAACTCTTGACATCAGAATGAATGCCTTCACTTGAAGAGCCAAAGTCCAACTTGCCTCTGGGAAGAATTGCCACACATCATGACCATCATTGAACAGATTTGCTAGCTCTGCCAAGCATTGTTTCTCCAGCTTCATACTTGCTGCAACAGCCAGTCTGTACTGTCTCTTGCCAACAGCTGCAGAAAGAGCTGCTTTCATCATTTCCTTCCTCTCTATCTCTTCAAACTCAGCAGATGCCATCTGGAAGTGTGATTGAAGCAACCTTTCTAAAGGCCTCAAGACCACTGTCATGAGTAGTAAATTGGGCCATGGTGATGATTGGATCCATGTTGATGCCACAGACCTGTCCCTTGAGTTCACTTCTGCAAGTGTGGGGAGCTCATGTGTTGACTCCTCTTGCCCCATAATTACACTGCTTACTCCAGCCCAATTCATCTCAATTCCACCACTTTCCAAAACACTCATGTCCATAGGAAGGATTGGTGGGTGTGTCTCTTCTGCATGCATAGATGACTCTAACTGATTGCCTCTTGCATTTGCACTTGCTTTAGAATGCCTCATCATCCCCAAAAAGCGATTGTAAATATCAAGCATCAAAGAGTGACAAGCAAACCACATGCCAATGTCTCTCAAGCTAGCTCTGAACCCTGTCCACCTTGAAGTGGGAAACACATTGGGTTTGGCAGAACAGAGTGTACTCTTGGCACACTCAATCATGAGCTGCCTGATTGCTCTTTCAGAGGGGGTTGGACCATGTGCAGGGTTCCAATAGTATTGCAGCCTGGGCTGCTCCCAATCTCCATTGAAGCTGGCAAGTAGACTCAAAGCACTTTGAATGGCTGACCCTTTCCCATCAAAGTACAAGTGCAACAAGAAGTGCTTGTATTTCACTACCCTCTCTGGAATGAATGCCTCTTCCAAAATGTCCAAAGGTCGACTTTCAATTTCAGCCTCCACAGCTTGTTTGAAACACACCCAAGCTGTTTGAATGCGCAAGGACAGTGCTGTATGGATGAGACCTGTCACATCTGTGTGCATGAGATGCTCAAAACACTTGTTGTGAATGCTGGCAATAGCATGTACATCACAAGCAAACATAGTGAGTTCCCCAAGAAGGACCTCTGACAGAATTGACCAAACTCTCACCAGTGAAGTTGGCTCCAGCAGCATCACATGTAACTCCTCTGACCCTCATCTGAAAGGAGGAAGCTGCACCTGTCACCCCACTCAACCTTGTCATGCAATTGGCCAAACAAGCACCATTGTTTCGCTCCATACTTTGTAAAGGTGTCTCCAAAGGCAGAGTAATGCCCACCAAGCCAGCTGCTGTTTTCAACAAGTAAGCTGAAGTGGCATGTGTTTGCAAGACCTTGCACACAAGAGCTTGTCCTTTCTCCACTGTCATTGCAGATACAAAAGCCCCTTCTAATCCAGCCACCTTGTCCTCAACAAGCATTGCTACTAACTCACCTCCAGTAACATCATGAATAGTGAGTTTCAAGGGTGTCTCATCAAACACAACACAATCCAAATAGTACAGCAAACACTCAGGAGCAAAGGCCTTTGCCAATGATGCTTCTAAGACATCTCTCTGCATGCATTGGTATAGCCATACAAGACAAGCCAACTTTGTTGTTCTTGACTGCACCACAGGAGCACTTGCACACATAAGCTTCTCCATCATGACACCTGAAGCCATTCCAAACTTGCCAGCCTCTTGGTAAAAACATGCAACTTGCAATGCAACCTCATCAAGCTCAGAGTCTTGTGCAACAGAGGCCCTCTCTTGCAAGGTCATCAAAGTTGGAATGATGTTTGGCAGCACCATGCTCCCAGCTTGAGGCTTTTGTAGCACCATGTGTTGTGAATCAATCCAAAGGGGGCCTTGCTTTACACCAAGAAGCTGGGCCAAGTGCTCATGGCCACCAACCTCACCAACACTCACAAAGCCTTCTTGTGGACAAGAATTGTTTCCTCCTTGAGAAGTTACCACTAACTCAGCTGCGGGTGTTTTGGGTGGCCTGC
>JAAMXW010427651.1:0-12728 GCA_019702695.1 Amphidinium carterae
TACCCCAGCGGTACAGCAGATGTTGATGCCGCCCCCTGGTACACCAGTGGTGCAACAGATGTTTCCACCACCACAACCACCACCACCACCACATAGTGTTATGAATCTTTTGTTGGGCGAACCCCACTGTAATCCCATATTAATTATTTTGTTTTCAAAGATAGTTTTATTATACTTTTGCGTATTTTGTAAAGAGGCCCAAAATTGACCTCAAAAGATACTTGTCTCATTTCAAGAGTACCCCAAAATTTCAAGGTAGACTGCAAACATTATGAGGTTGAGTGCCCAGTAGTGGCACAATTGGAATTCCATGAAACTCTCAGCATTGGAAGTCTGAGTGGACGTTGGCGTGCTGTCCAAAATCTTTGCGCATCTATAGTCCCAGTCTCAAGTCATGATCCCAGTTTTTGTACTTGCTTTTGTAATTGGCCAGGAATAAAATTTTGTAATAGAACGCAAAGGTAAAAGTTTTATTCCCAGCCCCCTAAACCAAAACTAATAAATGCAATACGCATGTGAAACACAAAATTGTTTTCATGTTTTTTTCTGTCAGATGTTTATGGTGTTGGTTGTTTTTATTGTATCTTCTAACTGGTACAATTTGCAAGAAACCAAAAAATCGCAATCCAAGCACGTGCCCAAGATGTCAGTTCAATTTAGTGGTTTCCCCCCACTCTCTCTCTCTCAGCGCCAAGTGCATGTGAGCAGCCACCTTTTTTGTTCGAGCAGTTGCCCTTCTGGCACAGCATGGCTTTGTATATTAGGAGCACCCAAGTGCCACAAGATCGCGAAAATCGGTGATCCTGCATTGACGTTCAGAACGTTCCGTAAGGAAAGCAACTCAAAAGAATTGTGCCGGTTAAATTGTTAATATACTCTTTGATTTTTGTTGGGGGGGTGGGTGGCATCAATGGCATAGCTTCTTCGCCATGCAGAGTTGCTTACGACAGGACCCCTCACATGATCTTGTGCACTCTGCACTGATCGCATATGTCCAAATGGACTCCATCTGCAGCCGTTGTTGGAATTGATACACTAACACGTGTACGATTTATGTGTCGAGCAGCTTGAATACCAAAGTTGTGTGACAATTTGCGCAACGCAGAACAATATTTGGTTGTGGTGTTCCAGGGTTCCTCATTTGAAAGTTGTAGTTTATGTATCTCTTCTTATTTTTTTATCAATTTGTGTGCTCTAGTAGTGCCCCTCTCAGAGACGCATGGCTAGAGCCTGTCGCACTTTCTGGAGAAGAATAGGGTTCAAATCTTGATTTTCTTGACAGCCTCTGGCCCGCAATGCCTGAATCTCACTTTGGATTTGGCTTCTCAGCTTTTCCTTTCCCATGGAGCTGGTCAGGATGGACAAGCACACTGCTGAGCACTTGGTGATGTAGCTCGTTTTGAGCAGGCTAGTGACCTCATCAAGAAGGTCATCCTCCGGTGGAACATCCACTGCTGAGTAGTAACGTTTATACTTGCCAACGGCCTCAAGGTGGGGAACAGCTCCAGTTTGGCCCAAAGGTCAGAAAATGTGTGTGTGAGGAAAAGGAGTAGCCTTTTAATTTGAAGCATGTCTCTCTTAAGTGGCCCCAGACTGGTATTCTTGAGAGGGTGGTTCCAATGCCACCCTCTCGTCTATACACTTGATTGCAACTAAGTGTACATGTGAGCAATGGTTCACACATAATGTCAAATGTGCAACTGGGATGGGCTTAAGGGTATGGCCTGGACCGCCTCCTGCTGTCTCGTAGTGTACTCATTTGGCTCAATCTTTGCAATGGTTTCCTCAGCCTGCTGGATGAGCTGCTCCCATGTCTCTCCTGCAAAACACTGCAGCCAATGCTGGCCATCTGGCGTTCCACAGGCCACCTTGCACAATGCCTTCCGCTTTGCTTGCAAGTTGTTCAAGACTTGCTGACACAGGCTGGCTTGCTCTGCATCAATTGTTTTCTGCACATCCTTCCTCACATCAACCAGCTTCTGCAAAAGTTGGTTGCCAATTTCCCCATAGCTCTTGAGTCCATTGTTGAACTTGAGCAACCTCCTCTTCACTACCATGAGCTCTTCAAGGGCCTTCTCATCGGAAACAGAGCTGCTTCCAAGGAGAGAAGTCAAGGAGACCCAGGCCAAGACAACGTTCACCCCTTCCTCCAAAGCCTGAACCATCTTCTGCATGGATGTCTCCCTCAACACAACAGACATCTTCTTCATGATGACCAAAGCGGGATTCACATACTCGGGGATGTTGCCACTCAGATCCCAGTGTTGCTTCAAAAAGAGACTGCAGCTCTCGATGATGTCACTCAGAACCTTCCGGTTCTCACTTGAGATGGTTTGCAAGTCCAGGGATGTGCTGTCAACAAACTCTGAGAAGGACCTCAATGATGGAATTGCCCCTTCGATCTCCCCCTTCAAAGACTTCAGGACATCCTGCGCCTTGGACAGTAGAGATTTCAATACCTCTTGCTTCCCAGCCTCCTGCTGGAACTTTGCACAGTGCTCTAAGGCTTGCTGGAACTCAGTCTGCAAAGGGAACAATGAGCAGCTATCTTGGTAGAGCATGGACACAGAATTCAAGCGATCCTTGTCAAAGGTACCAACTTCAGTCTGCATGGAGAGCCAGACCTCTTTCACCTTGCTCTCTAAACTGCGCATGATGTCATCACAGCTCCCAACTCTCAGCTGGCCAGAAATGGTCGGCACACCAACCACAATCTCTCTCAACATATCAATGGCATTGATATCTGAGGGCATGGTTCGCAAAGCTTGATTGTAAGACTCAAGTTTCGGGGCCAGCTCAATCATTGCTGGTGCCATCTCCAAGAAGTCATTCATTCTAAACAGCCACCATCCATTGCTTACCAAGGCACCAGCAACAGCTGACAATCCACTTTGGTTCGCCTTTCCCGATGCATTCTTGATTCTCCTCACAGCCTCCTGTCAAGGCTTGGGTCAGAGAAATCTCCATCAACACAAAAAAAAACATTTTGAGTCTATGCAAGAACCCTATCTGGCTCCCTTGTAGTCTCTCCCACTTCTATCCTAGAAAACTCTGCCATACGGTCCCACCCAAAGCCAAAGTAAACAAGCAAAACAAGTTAGTCCTTTTGGGTTGCTCAAGTATCCTCTGCAGCAGGATACACCCCATTTGTTGCCAGTGCTTCCAAGGCCTGGAAGATCGTTGTGCCCTCATACATCGCCACTGCCCCAGCAGCATCTAGAGTCACATAGTCTATCTGCCTGTCCATCTCCATGCACTCCCTGACAATGAGCACGATTTCATCAGCTTGCTCCTGCCCCCTTCGGATTAACGGTAAGAGCACCTGTTCAAAGAGGACTGACTTGAATGTCGTCAATCTCACTGATGGCACTTCTGACACACCTGACAACTTCGGGAAAGCGGGGTCAAACTCTGATGACTCCCAAGGAGAGATGATGCGGACCAACGTCTGGAACTTCTTGTCTGACACTAGGGTGTTCACATGTCTCATGAGAATGTTGTTCCTGACCTTCTCGTGCAACTCATAACCCTCTTCCTTGGCTTTGGAGACGGTGTCGAGCACTACATCGGTGGTCACTAAAGAGAAGGTTTTGGGACCAAGTTTCGCACACTTTTCTGCCAAGTCCTTGAAATTGTTCAATGCCATCAACTCAATGCTTGGGTTTGGGCCCTCCTTCTTCAGTCTTGTGCTCACACTGCGCTTCATTGCTGTTAAGCTTCGCAAGTCAAGGGTCCCATCCATGAGCTTGGACAAGTCAAGCTTGCTCTTCCAGTGACCCAAAGGGTCTGGGCCTCCATAGCAAATCAGTGGGAATCATGCAAACTCTGACATGTAGCAGTGGGTGGCTCAAAGACAAGTGGTAGGGGTTTCTACTTTAACTCCTGAGACAAAGTTCTCTTCTTCACACCTTTTCTTTCTTGGGGGAGGTGACTCTGCTCACAATTCAGAACCCTGCTCTGTTTTCTTTGTAGCCAGTCATTTAACTACTCACTTCAAACACCTGTGTACTCTGCTTCAGCCATGCTGCCCAAGTCCAAGCTTGCAACGGTTGAAGCAGTCTCTAATGCTGCGAGGTCAGTACAAGCACTATCCCCAACATCAAGACTATGTGAACTCGCAGGCCTGCTCAAACTCCCAGGGCTGTTTTTTTTTGCTTTTCCCTCTGGAGTGAATGTGCTTGTTGCTGATGCTGCTGTTGCTGCTGCTGCTGCAGGACCAATGAGTTTCACCTCTGCCTCATGGAGCAAGTTTGACATGCCCTCAGCACCATCACCATGACCTGCTTCCTCTTCTTTGTCTCCCAGAAGCTTCTCTTGCAAGAAGGATTCCCAACAAGACAAGTGCAAGTTGCCACGACCCTCCTTGTCCAAGAAGTCATGAGACCCAAGGGTAGCAGCAACGACGCCATTGAAATGAGGAAAGCTCGTCTCTGCCTGTGACGGAAACAGAACCTTGTCACTTTCAAGTAGCCACTGGTTCAAGCTAGTACCTTGCATCACCTTCATGCAGCCCCTTCTATAAGGAGAAGACTCGTCCTTGAATGCATACACCGTCTCAACACCAGAACCGTCTTCCTTCATGACACTGAAGCTGGGGATGCTCTTGAGGTGTTTTTTCGGCAGTGGTTCCAGCCCTGAGTCCCTCCTCATGTCTCTCTCACTAAGAAGAATGACATCACGCTTGATTTCCAATCCCACCCAGGTCTGCTTCATGATCTCTGAAGAGTCCCAGTTGCCATCATCCTCGCCTGCGTGCACAGCAAAGGCCTTCTCCAATTGCTTATTGATCGGCTCTTTGTCCTTCGACTCCACCAGCTCTTGCCAAGAGTATTGTTGGAAAGCTTGGCTCCACACTAGAAAGCACCGCTTGCATTGCTCCCCTTGTGGGTGGCGGTTCCCTCCCACATCTTCAGAGTACAAGGCCCACTCTGCACCATCCTGATGAATTGCTTCTCTCAAGGTCTACTCCCAAAAAAGAGGGTCTAGAATGAAGGACATTTGAAAACCACCACAGCTAGAAACTACTGTAAGATAACAGACCAAAACATCACAATATGTGCTGGTCTCTCTTTCCCTGAAGGGTTCTTGGGTTGTTTGAGCTGTAAAATCCTTGGCAGATGCTTTGCAGAGCTCACAAAACTTGACACCAGTGAAGTCGACCTTCAATCTCTTCACTGCCCTCTGTGGAACCGGCTTATCACCAGCCTTGGACTTGCCAGCAGTAGAGCCATTTGCTGCCCTCTTCGATTCGTCCTTTCCCATGTTGCTAAGAACTAGGTGCTGCTGCAACAAGCAATATGTTGGATGCCAAAACTAGCCAAGACTAAGACAACAGCTGCCAATATTCGAAATTCAGAAGCCCATGCTGTAGCTCACCAAGTGCCAGAAAGTGTTTACCTGAAGACTTCTGCCAAGACTGCTGTTCCCAACAACAGACTGTATTATGAAGACCAGCATGACTTTGATATGAAAAGTGGAGAAGAAGCTCAACCTCACGTATATCCAACGGTGCACAAAAAGAGTAATGGTTGAATAAAGAGTCCTACTCCTGTGGAAGCAACAAACCACAGGTGCAAGTAGCTCTTGCTCTAGTATACCAGAAACTTCCAGTCAAGACAGACCTTTCCTAATTCGATGAACAAACACTCCTGTAAATAAATTTTTCTAGATTCGATTGCAAAACATGAAAGCAGTGACGTTTACAAGTTTAAGAGAGCCTTCACCATCCAATGACGTTATTTTCCCTTCAAGCTTTGACACCTCTTCATGGGGAATGACTTCCAAACAAACAATTGATCTAGGGCAAGCATTGAACTATGCTAGCTCTTACTCGTACTCACCGGACTCATTGCAATGGAACGAACAGCAAGGACCTGAAGTGAATTGAGTTTCAACGCGCACAAGACTGCAACCAAGACGCAAGCACGCTTCCAACACGAGAAATAGTAGTTGCACCGTGCTACCACTATCTGCTCTGACATCGTTTCAGAACCGCCTTCAAGAGGAAGCACATCTGGAAGAAGAGAATCAGCAAGCAAATGCTTCAAGAGCAAGCCTGTACCAAGTATCAACACAACCTGATCTTTCTGGCTTAATTCTGTTTCCTGTCTATACAACAAGACATGGAGTGAAGAACAGATGCAAAAGGCCCCTATCCCGCTAGCTACAATTGAGCACTGACCAAGTGCGCGGTTTCAAAGTAGATTGGCTCTGGAGAGATTCTACAGTGAAGCCTCTAAAGTAGATTGGCTCCTGGCAAGAACTGTTTCTACAAAGACAGTTGCCTGTACTGCTTGTCATGAAAGATACTCTGCAGAGACAATGAAGATGACTTTGTCCAGGTATTATAGTCTAAAGAGACTCAAATCTGTCTTTTGGGATACTTTTTGTCTCAAAAGATACTTTTTTTATACTCCAAAAGATAGTCAACAAAAAGTACTAGTTGAAGGTTACTCTAGCATTGCTGAGACAGATAGTCTTTCAAAATAAGATACTCCAAAGATACTCAGAGATGGATCATGGTGAAATGCATACCATTCTTTGTTCCAAAGCACAAAATGCTGTCCTTTTTTGGGGTGGGATTTTGGATGCTTCTTGCTATTCCTGACTCAACAGAGCCTTTTTCAAATAAAACCGCAGCCATTCAGAATGAAACCAAGTTCTTGCAATGGTTTTGACCACAGCTTTTCAGACCATGCCCAGCAACTCCAATGGTTCATCAGGTTCTGTTGGATTTGCCTTTGGCTTCTCCCACTGAACTAGTTCTCGACCAGCAATGCTCTCACTTAACTGCCTTCTTGCAGCTGATCTCTCTTCATGCGAATACAAAACGAAGAAGTCCTTCTCTTTGTGCAACGCTGCTGTCTCATGATCATGTGCTCTCTGCAGCCAGACAGCCATTAGACCCAAAGGTCTTCCTCCTTGCTTCTCTGTGAATCCCTTGACTTTTCGTCCATGTCGACTTCGTGTGAGAACGCAACCAGCATGAACGTTGCATGTCGCCTCAAAGCTCTCTTTCGAAGCGTGGTAGGAAATTCTGCCATGTCCCAGTCGAATCTCACATTCTGCCACACCAACCAAACCCCGTACTCCACCTCGCCTCCTCCTAGACTCGGATTCTAGAGCTTGTGGGAGTGGTGGTGGCTCCATGTTGCTGGTACTGGCAACATTTGCAGCAACAAGCGCTTCTGCTACTCTGACTGAGGATGCTTGTGCTGATGATTCTGCTTTATCTGGGGCCTCAGCTCTGGTTTGCTCTCTCTGTTTGGTTTTAGGTGGCTTGCACTTCTCAATTGCTTCTGGAACATGAAGTGCCTCCATCCCTTCCGCCCTGATCAGCAACTCTTCTTCCACATGTTGATGATCATCATGGACATCATCATCCTCAGAACGCTCGGCAGCTTGCACTAGCCAATCATCATCTGAATCAGGGTCTTCAGGCATACTCCCAGGTTCAACATGGCCTGAAGCATACCCTACCTGAGGTAATGCACCTGCAGTGTCTTGTTTCTCAACTTGTCTTCTTCGCTGTCTGACTCCTTGCTGTCTTGTGACTTTAAGAGGGCATTCTGTGAACTTTCGGTGCAGAGGAATGACTGTGACGATGCCAGGAACAAGCTCGAACACAGGCCTCATGCTCTTCTCCAGCTCATACCAAGCAACTAGCCAGCTGCACTCAGCGCACAAATGTTCTGCCACTTGGAAGGATGATCTGTAAATGGCAGAGGCCTCATAACATAGTGTGTCTAGTCTTTATTAAAGTGGGGTTCAACACCAAATGAAATCACGTCTGCTCACTGGAGAAAAAGCCATTGCCTGTCTGCCATTCCTAATTCGTCTAAAACAACATTCGCAGAACGGGAAGCAATTTAGACATTGTTTTCAGACATAACTTCCGCCTTTGGGAAAGAAGGGAGAAAGGTCCAATTGCAGGAGCCTGCAACACACATCTCTGCTCCAACACATTGTTCTCAAAGTGCTCTGGCAGGTGCCACATTAGCTGCATTGTTGGCTCATAAGGGTTCAAGCTCATAGCAGCCACATGGTACCACATTGTCTGCTGTTTTGTTTCCCCCTCTCCATGACTACACGGTTCAGCACTTCTGAGGCAGAAAAAGGCGTCTGCTCTTGTCAAGAATTGCTTCTGCTCCTTGTTTGGAAATGTCTTCTTGCAGTTCACTAGAATCTGATTCCTGCGCATGTAGACAGATTTGCCACGGCCGGTACAAATGCAGTAGCCAAATTGCTTGCACTTGCTTGTTGCTGCCCTGCTGCCCAATGCTGCAGAGTCATCTTCTTGCACTGTTGAGTGATACTCTTGCCACTCCTGGTCCAATTTCTGGTTCAAGTTTGACATTCTACTAGCACTAGTAGCAGCAAGAGCATGGCACACACATGTTGATGCAACTCCAGGCACCCAGAAGCTTGAGCTGTTTGCCACTGGCAAGGCCAGAATGGATGAGCTCAAGAAAGGCGACAAAGAAGGGAATGTTGTAAGAAGCTTCTTGATTCGGTCCTTGCCAATGCTACCTGCAAAGTTATTCAGCCTTTCTTGCTGCAACCTTTCTGCCTCTCTCCTTGCACAGCCATCCAAATAGACTTGTGTCCTGGCAGTGGCCAATAGTGCCCCAATGTCAGCATCTGCATCAGCAGCCAAGGCTGCTGCTCTCTCAGCTTTAGAGAACTTGTGTGTCTTCTCCCACAGCTGCTTCCTCTTCTGCTTCAGCCTCATGCGCTTCAGCTGTTGGCCTGTGAGCCCAAAATGAGAGCCACTATTCCGCAAGCCTATAGTGCGTCCTTTGTCCTTCGCTGATTGCCCCATTTGTCTCACAATTTGCAGGGTAGGTTCATTTGCCGCAACAGCTGCCCTCAAAGATTTACTCAATTGCCCTAGGTCAGGAACCCCAGACTGGCCATGGGTATGATATCTCACCCAGGCTCTCCACAAGCCTCCAGTCTTCTTGTTTGCCTTGGTTTGCGGTACTGCCTGAGCTCACAAACTGGCACTACAAACCTGTGCAAGTCCCAAAAGCAACAACAAGAGAGCATAACCAGGGAAAGCCTTTACCAGAAGTCACTGCTCAAATTCCATGCAAAATAAAATTGTGCCAAGGCCAATTTTCAAATTGCTCTACTGTCATGTTCTGGTGATGCAATCAAAATGCTCTTTCTTCTAGGAAAATGCAGGAAGACTTCTTTTCTCAAGTGGAGAATGGAACTAGGCAAAGAATTTGGGATGAGCCTGCAACTTTCTCTTCCTTGTAGTGGAAACAATGCCATGCCCACAACCCAGCATCTTGCCAGCAGCTTGCTCGTTCCTCCGGAGCTGCAAGGCAAAGAATTCAGCAGACAAGTTTGCAAAGGGCATGGCCCAAGTCTGGTTTCTGCTCATCAAAGTCCTCCTCACCGAGCTGTGCCTCGCCTCTATGACAGCAGTGTTGCTTGTAAACAGCGTGGCATGGGCCTCCAAGACATGCATGAACTCCTGCTCTTCAAAGGTAGGGTATAGCCTAAGCATCTCCGCTGTCCAGCCATCTAGCATGCAAGGGTGAGCAATGGCCTCAGCACAGAGTTCAGATGCCATGCCAGGGTGGTGCAGGAGCTTGAACAATCTCACAGGGAATTGTACATGTGGCAAGGTCAATCCAACAAAGACCAATGCTCCCTGTCTGCTCAAAAGCTGAAATGCTAGTGCCCTGGTTGCAACATGCAATTGCCTCTCCTCCACCAAGTCCCAGCTCATTTCAAACAACTCTTGCACAGCTTGCAAGTGTTGTTGCTCCAGCATGCCTTCTGCTGCAACTGTTGCTTGGTAATGCCTGTGCACAAGATCTATCTCTGCACCATCAGGTTTCAGCTGCATAGCCATTGCAGCCTGTTGTTTCAGCTCCCAGTCTAAGGAAGCAAGGTCCAATTGAGAGTTCAGAAGTACAAGCAAAGGCTGCATGGCTGTCCTCAGAAGTACAAGAACAGTCAATGGACTTTTAATTTCGCTTCTCAACCAGGCATCTCCTTTCTGCCTGTCTTGAGCATGTTCCATGGAACCTCTCTGCTTCTCACTGGCAAGACCCTCAGGCACTTCTGACAAGTGAGATGCATGTTCATCAGTATACCTTGCATGGAAGGCAGCAGCACCTGTGCCACTGTACACACTCGAGCCACCATGTACTTCATGTTCTGCTTCCTCTGCAATTGTGCATGCAAACTTTGGAAGACTAGAGGCTGTAGATACCTTGCTGTGTGAGGCCATGAACCTGCCCCATGTGGCTGACAGCAAGTAGTGCACGCACTCCAGCCGACCTAGTTCTTCCACTGCCAGATCGCAACCTGTCCATCGGTGACGAGGAAACAGGTGAGGTTTGGTGCCAGTCAGCACATAGGTGAGAGCTGCCACAACAGATTTTGAAACAGTTGCTTTGCTAACTTGGCCCTGAAGCTCAAGTGGCAAGAATACTTGCACCTCATCTCTGACTGACCAGAGACCATTAGGCAACTTGGATAGAAGCATTCGATTGACCAAGATCTTGCTTCCGGAGTTGAGAAAGAGGTTCAACATCTTTTCCCTGTAGGTGATGGCATCTGAAGGCACAGGACCAAAATAGAGTTTCAACTTAGCCCTGATCTCCTCAACCAAACACTTCCTGAAGTTGATCATAGCTGCTCCACTTCGCAATGCCAATGCAATGTGAATGATTCCAGAAATGTCATCACCCATCAACTGGTCAAAGCACTTTCTGAAAGCTCGCGCTGTGATGTGTACTTCACAAAAGCTCTGCAACGATGTCCACCCATTTCTGCAAGAGGTAAAGGCAGATTCACATGCAACATTAGCAGCAGCCTTGTCCATGCTGCTCATTCTAGTCTTCATTCTAAAAGATTCACTCTGGCTACTGGATGCACATAACCTGGACAGGGCCTCTGCAAGCACAGGGGCAGAGTTTTTCTCCAAAGCAGCCAATGGTGTGGGCACCTCACCATAAATACTGCAGACACCAGATGGAGACCTAAACACTAAGGCATACATTTGCTTGCACTGCAAGACTTTCACTGTAGGGCTGTCGCTGCAAAGACTTAGCTGCACAGATGCGTTGCTGCCTTTCCCCTGACATTGACTGTCAGCAGCTTGCCACTCCAACAGGTCTTGACCACCTGGCAGTTTCTCCAGCACCCTTGTGTGTAGAGGTGTCTCATCATACGACTGGTACTCAATGTAGCAGATGAGGTCACCATTGACAATGTTCTGAACCAACTCTTGCTCCAACAGTCTCTTCTGCATTTGGCTGAAGACCCATTCACCAGCTGCATAGATAGTCAGCTTTTTACTCAACTCATTCTTGTCAACTGCAAGCATTTGTGACCTCACTGCAAGACTGCACTCATGATAATCTTTGCCCACATCTACATAAGCCGCCTTCACCTTCAAATAGGTTTCATCATTCACACCATCACCAGCAGAAAATCTTTGCACAGCAAGCCTGAGCACATCTGAGCATAAGGACAAAGGTCGGAATCCATGTAGAGATGCCCTCATGAATGAAGACCCTTTGGGCACTAACATGCCACTTGTTTCAACACGAGCCTGACTTTTGGGGACCCTCACAAAGCTGCTAGAAGTGTCCTTGTCAGAAGTGCCATCCATAGACGCAGAAACACAATCACCAGCATTGCACAAGCTCATAATTTCTGCCAGTGCTCCCTGAGACATACCTGCTGGTGGCCTTCCCCTCCTCTTCTTCTTTGGCTCTGCAAAATCTGCCAGACACATAGGCTCGATTGAGATAATTTCTGGGGCATGGGTGTCATCAAGGGGTGGCAAAGGTTCTGCACAAGAGGCCCAAGCACTTAGCCCTGATTGCGCCACACAAGAAGGATCAGCATCCTCTGCAACAGAGGCCCAACTATGCAGTCCAGTTGCACCAGCATCTTGCAAGCTTTCACTGGGCGCAACAAGGCTTTCAGCCACATCTCCCCAACTGGAGAGTGGCATTCCATGTGTACCTCTACATGTCTACCTTCGAGACTGCACTAGCTGCCAAATCAGCATCAACAAAACGTGAAAACAATTCTGTATAGAAACTCCTTTCAGTGTTGCAGACAAGTTTCTTCATGACACAAGAGCATGGACTAAATTGATGGCTTGCACCCCAGAGCAAGAATGTCTTTTTGGATGTGAACGCAACCTTCTCGAACATTGCCCTGTAAAGAGCAGATGACAGCAACATACCCCTGATGCACCCCAAAACAAAAGGACCACAACATACGCAAACACTGGACACCGTACTTAGTGTCATTCCGGTCGGATGTGCTGGCTAAACAACAAGCAAGACAATTACAAGTTTTATATGGTTTTCATGGGAGTTTGAAAGACGACTTCCATTTTCACTGGTGCCATGGATGCACGCCAAACAAGGTAATCAACATTCATTTGGAGAGGGTCTCCATAGCAAATTGGTTTTACCAAAACTGTTTCAGCACAGACCTTCACTGCAAGGACAATTTTGAAATAACCTGCAATTGACAACTCACTTTCTGCACCCGGTAACACAACATACAGCACAAAAAAAAGACAAATGATGCTTTCATACAAAAGACACTTTTGAAACAAATTTGGGCCAAAACATTTTTTCCACCAGTCCTGTGGGGTTGGCTACACATTGGCTTCATAAACATAGTGGTAGAAGTGGCCCATATGACCAAGGCACAGGAGGCCCAGGTCGCATTCCAGTAAC
>JAAMXW010428271.1:0-12490 GCA_019702695.1 Amphidinium carterae
TTTAAAGACATCAAAAGAAAAGACAAAACTTCCATCAAAGAGGTACAGACAAACTGTTCAGTTAGCTTCTACCTTTAGCTACCCTTTCAACTGGCAAGCCCTTCAAACATGGCAGCCCCTCAAGGCTTGTGTTGCACGCAGCTGCTAGCCCTTTGGACAACAAAAGAAGGTGTGTAACCACCAAAAATTCATTCTACCATAGAGCGAGCAAAGCAAACAATGAACAACAAATTTCATGCTAAAGAAGACAGAACACCAAAAGCAATTCTACAAAGGATGGAATCGATTCAGTGATATCTGCAGTGCTCTTCTGATCTGAAGATGGGCCCTCTTGTCAACGCCACTTTTCCTGCACTACCCTCCACTGGGTTAGCTCCTCTCTTCCTGTCCATTCTCATTACATGTTTTTTCTTTCTTTTTCGCTGTCTCTCTCTTGAGCCCCTTTGTTCCTACACCATTTTCTTCTTGCAATCCTGCCTTTCTTATCTCAACTCCTCCTTGCTACTCACATACTGCTGAGAAGTGTGGCACAATAGTGGAGCAGCCACTGTAGCAGAAAGACAATCTAGCCAGACTTGCCAGCCATGGCAGACTGCACCTTCTTTAAAAAGACCTCTGGCAAAATATCCTTGTCAGCAGCCTTACCAAACCTCTCCCTCAAGCCCTTGACAAGAGCTTGAGCAGCTTCAAAACATTTCTTGGCATCCTTGGGATGCTTTAAGAGCTTGTGTGCACACTTGCCTGCCAAAGGCACAAGGTAGAGATACTTAACAGCATTCTCATACAGGCTTTGCACATCAGTAGGCGCCTTCTCACCCATCAGATCACACACAGCTTGGACTCGAGAGAAAGCCTGAGCAAGGTGAATGGGCACATAATGATTGTGAGGGTCAAAAGGAATGGATTGAAAGAAATGAAACTAAGCTCTGAATTGCTGCACCAGTTGCTCTTACATACTTGCTCTTTCACCATTTCTGACCTCTGCCAACTGCTTCTCCATAGCCAAGCACAAGCTGGGGTCCACTCCCTCAAGAAGTTGCTCCTCAGCAATCTTCATGGTCTTCTCAACTGACTGCTTCTTCATGCCAAAGAAATTCTCCCCCTTCTCAACTAGACCCTTGTTCTCATCAAGCTTGCTCTTCAATTCATTGAGGGCCTTCTCCTTGATGGGAGCAGCTGCTGCCATGACTTCCTTCTCATGCTTCTGGACAATGGTGAGCATGTCAGGCTTGACTTCCAGAAGAGGAGCATTGCTGGTAGCCTCCAGCACATGCTTGAGCTTCAAGCAAGCCCTCCTCTCAGCAAATGACTGAGACTCCAATTGCTCAGCATTGGCCTTAAGCCTTTTCACTGAGGCATCCTGAAGCTGCACTGCTGCCTCCAAGACAGCTAGAACATCACCTGCATTTTGGCCTCTCCCCATGGACAGGTAAGTCAAGGATGCACTGAAGGTCTGGAACTGTTTGCTGTCATACACTGCCTCAGAAGAGTGTTTGGTGAACTTGAACAAGAAGTACTTGATAATGTCCTTCTCACCCCTCTCCAAGATCATCTTTGTTGTCTCTGTCAACCTCTGTGGGGGAAAGGGAGCATTCACCTTCATCTCAGACATGTGCTGCAAGGCCCCCTCAATGACAACCTCATCTGGGTTATCAGGGTGCATGTTGTGGCTGATGGAAGCACAGGAGGCTTCCACAGCCTGCATGGTGTCATATATGGTGGCCTCTCCCAAGGCCAAGCCAACCTCCTCCTTCAACATTGGGATGTCAGCCTCAAGGGGCCACACAATGGCTGCCTCTGACAGCACCTGCACCATTGTGCCAATGGTGTTTGCATCCACCTGGCTCTGGAGCAAGTGCTGGCTCAATTCCTTCAACTTCTCCAAGAGCAGATTTGCAAGTTGGCTGTGAAGTGCTGGCCTCAAACTATCTTGCCACTGAGGCACACATGAGAGGTACTGGTTCAACATCTCCAGGGACTCCTTGCACAGAGTCAAGCCAGGAATGACAGCCAAAGCATCCTCCACCTGGCTGCCATGCTTCAAGACACCTTCTGCATCCTTCATGTAAGCTTCCAACTTGGTCATTAGGAACTGAGACCTGGAGACATATGTGCTCATGTTGACAAGCAGGTTCACCTCAGCCTTTCCAATGCTATCCTGGAATGTCTGAACATCTTCCTGCTAAGCAAAAGAGGAAGAAGGATGAACATTGCTACAAACAGCAAGAGTCTAACACACATCCACCACCAATGAAGAAAGTGGCATCATCATCAGCATCAACAGCAAAACCATGAAAAGCAAGACACCTTCATACTATTTAGTCATGCATCAAGCTGGACCAAACCTTGCAGAAGTATTCCTACAGAATCAGAATGGACAACTTGCAATGAACACAATGCAGACATGCCAACAAACTCCTACCTGCAACAAGATGTGATTTTGACCATTGAGGTTGCTAGACCATGTTGCTCTGCTAGTGTCCAAAGCAGATATGTCAACATCATCAGCCAAGATGGCAAGGATGGTCTTGCACACAGTGGTGACCTCATTCTTGGCCATGGTGCCTTCAAATTCAAGGTCCACAAGCTCAATCTCTTCCATCTTTGCCAGGATGATAGAGCACAAGCTGATGAGGTGCTCAACATATGGCTGTCCCTCCTTGATAAGCTCCTGCATGATCTTTGAGAAGATGTTGGTCTTGAAGGTGGCATACTTCTGATTGAATGTGACTTGAACAGATGACAATCTTGGGGATGATGATGACCATGTTGTGGAACCAAAATGGGGTGCAAACATCCAATAGCTTCTTGTACTCCTTCTGCTCTTGCAGATGGTGGCACTTTCTGGATACCAGCTTGCTCTGAATATCTGGGGGCAAGATGCACTTCTCAGCCTCCACCAGATTAATAGCCTTCTGTAGCTCTGCCTCATCCCAACCCAGGATGCTCTTCTCTTTCAAGTCATTGGCTGCAATGGCAACAACATGGTAGTTCTCAAGCCCAGGTAGATCTGGATGGATGGTCTCCAGCTTCTTGAGATCCTTGATTCTGGCTCCAATGCCATTCACAATCCTCTTGTCCTTCTCCCCAGACAGGATGGCTGCAATGGGACCTTTGTTTCTCCAATAGTCCACCCAAGTCTCATGCTCACCTCAAACAAGGGGCAGTAAAAGAGTTGGGAAACCATCTTCAGAATGACTGTGCAACTTTTACAATGATTCCTATGACAAACAAACACAATCACAATTTATCAAAAAAGGGGACACTGCAAAACAATTGTCAGACCCTCTGCCTCCCTCCCTTCCCTTCTTCTAGATGGCACCTTTCCTGCCACTTTCATCTGGAATTGTGCCCCCCTTGGATCTGGTAGAAGCTCCAGCTACACTGCCACCAAACAATGAGGCTGTCTCAGAGAAGTTCTCACAACTCGTGTGGACGATGTCACCCTTCTTGCCCCTCTTTGAAGGGTTCTTTGCAAGAGGTGGCTGTGTAGCCCTGGCCTTGCTGGCCATCAGATGGCTGAGAGGGTTGAAGCCTCCAGAGGAGTCTGCTGCTGCTGCAGCTGCAGCTGCTGCTGGTCCCAGCACTGGCTCATCTTCTTCATCGTCTTCTGCATCTTGTCCACCAGCCCCAAGGTCAACAATTGCATCATCAGCAGAGGCAGCTGCAAAGTCAGAGGAGAGGTCCTTGCCCAAAAGCCCCTGGCCCAAGACAAGAGCTGATGCAGATGGTGAAGTCTGCTTGATGCTGGGTGGTGAGCTGGCACCAAGGCGCTTGTGCAAGAAGTCCTCAGGGGTCATGAGCTGCACATTTGGTGACAAGAGGGCCTGAATGCCATCTTGCTGATGCTTCTTGGTGTCAAAGAGGGATGCAGCTTGCCCTCCCCAGAGAATGTCCTGCTGCTTCAAGCAGTGCTCCTTGACAACTGTGTCTGAAGAGATCTTGAGAGTGCCCCTCCTGAGAACTTGATGAGGGTCTGAGAACACAAAGACCTCCTCAGCACCAACTGTGATGGTAGGAATGCCTTGCACAAGCTTCTTGGGGATTCTTGTCTGCTTTGTCCACTTGCGAAGATCTGCCTCTGAAGCCACAATGAAGTCCTTAGAGATCTCAAAGGTAGCACTGATGTTGCCCTCCACACCAAGTGGCCATGGTCTCTTACCTGTGGGGTCATTCAAGAGTTGCTTTGCCTCTGCCTTACCTGACTGGATGTGCTCAAGAGAGGGGTCACAAAAGTCTTCCCAAGAGATGAATGAGAAAGCTCGTTGGTGAAGAGCAGCACAGGCATCACACCTGTCTTCACAAGCCATCTCCACACCATTAACCTTTCTCTTCAAGGCCCATGCATTGTCCTGGTGAGAAAACATCATCAAAGACATGACTTTCTTAGAACAACTTCTCATCCACCTTCTCCTCTTCCTTGAGCTTTCTTAACTAGCTTTAATCTCAACACCCATCTTTAGTGAAGCTGTCCTTGCTCCAACACCCACATGATGAGCACTTGCAAATGCCCTGCTGCTGCCTCTTAGGCTGAGCACCACTAGAAAGGTCTGATGCAGAAGCAGCTCTCTTCATGGCTTGCTGCATGCTGCTAGCCACAGACTACTCTGATCACAAGCAACCAAGTGATATCTCCAGAACCATCTGGCTGCATAGTCCATCATTCAAAAGAAGTCTGAAGCAGAGAAAGATCCCACCACTACCCCTCTTGTCTATTGTCTCTTCTAACAGATGTGCTGGGTCTAGATTCCTGTTCACAAGACATTCCTGTGCCTGAAAGGAAACTGGTGCCTCCCACTCCACAAGTTTGGACCTACTTTTGGACCTACTTTTGGACCAACTTTTGTGTTACTATTGGTATTTCTGTACCTTCCTTGGACTTACTTGTGAAATCTTTTCCACAATGCTGCAACAAGGCTTGCAAGATGGGAAGCAAAGGGGGGGAGGGGATAGAGAGACAAGCCTCTCCCTTGATTGCCCCACTTCCCTTGGCTGCAAAACTCATTATCTTCTTTCTCTCAATCATCTCTGCTCTGGAGAAGTCATGAAGCAACTGCTGCAAGAACACGAAACACAAGAGGCCACACCACCACTTGTGCAAGAATGAAAGGCAGTTTGACCAAATGAGAACACACAGCAGTGCAAGAGAAGGAAAGCCCAAACCAACTTTCTTACACAAACATTTTTCACATACCTACTTTCAGACCTACTTTTGAACTTACTTTAAACCTACTTCTTGCAAAAAATAGGTTTAAAGTAAGTTCAAAAGTAGGTCTGAAAGTAGGTCTGAAAGTAGGTTTAGAAGTAGGTGCAAAAAATGTGTTGCAAGAGAGTAGGTTGACAGAGTAGGTAGCAAGACTATGTGCTGCAGCTTTTTGCTTCAGGAAGCCCTCCTTGCCCAAAGCCATGTGTGCAACTAGGTGTGGTGCTATACAATCACCACACACAACAAGCATGGACAGCACAACAATTGACATCATCTCACCAGCTCAGGGACTGAGAGAGGCTCCACTGGCTCATCACCAACTAGTGTTCTCTCATAGCTCTGCAGCACATCTCCCCCTGCAATTGCTTGCACTGCTGCCCTTCCTGCCACTCTCTGCTGCTGGTCAAGGGACAATAAACAAGCCGCGCTCATGTGCTCCTCTTTGGACACATATTGCCCAGCAACAGCAAGCCAAGATGATAGCAAACCCACAGGTCTTCCTCGCCCATGTCCAATAGTGAACCTTTTAGTGCTTTTGCCCACTCTGGTAAGCACACATCTAGTGTGCAGAGAACATGTAGCCTGGAAATTGGTGGTAGAAGAGTAATATGACACAGTGCCATTAGCCAACACCACAGAAGCATCAGAGGTGCCTCTGGGGCCCACATCAGGTCCTCTGGTGCATGCTTGGGATTCCTGAGCTGCTTCTGCTGCTTCTGCTGCTTCTGCAACAACATCAGCTGCCCTCTCCCTCTTTTTCTGCTTCTTCTCAGCCTTCTTCTCCTTTCTTTCTTCCAGCCACTCTTGTGCTTCAATATGCAACAGCAAGTTCTCCACAGCTTCTTCATCAAGCACTTCTTCCAAGTCTTCATCACTCCCCACAACAGACAATGCTTCTTGAGATGAGGCCTCTGCTTCATCCAACTCTTCCAGGAGGTCATAAGCAACATATTTGGTTGTTCTCCCCTTGTTGCCCCTGGATGCTGCAGAATCGTTAGGCCAAAACTGTGTAGACTCAGCATGTAGAGGAGATATAGAGATACGATTGGGCTGGATTGTGCCAACAGGAGCAGCACTCTCATCAAGTTTGAACAACCTTGCATGCCACACTGAATCTTTCTTCAAAAGCTGCATTGCTTGATAATCGGTCTTGAACACAGTGGTGGCCTGGCAAGAATAACTTGCATTGGGGAACATGTATATAAGTCAGAACAAAGGAAGGCTGGCAACAAAAGCCATGACTTCACTCAGTGGTTCAATCAAGGAGGAAAAAACCCAACATTTCTATATCATGTATCCTATTGCTCTCACCTCCCTTCCTCCTATGTACTCTTGAATTCATTATGCTTTGACACCAACACCCCACCACCCATCAACCACAGCAATGCTACCCTTCAAACACAAGCCTTACCCTCTGACATACTACTACCAAGAGAAATGCAAGCCAATGTTGTGATGCAACTGTCTCCCTCCTTCCCCATTGCTAGGTCAAGTTTCCTTCCACAATTTAGCAGTATTGTCTCAAGGTAGACACAGCACCTATCAAATCTCCTTCAAGTTGGGTGGCAGGGAGGAGTTCCTTGGGAACAAGGATTTTCTGATAGAGCTGTCCTGCTCAAAAACAGACCAGTGAAATGCTGGACAACACACATTGGATTCTGAAAAACATCATTGCTGACCCTTTGTGCTTGAGGGGGCTGTGGACACAATGGGGAAGCCAATGAACAAGACATCAAATCAGAACATGAAGGTGAGAAACTCTTCCCAACACTGACCTCCAACAAACATGTTGTGACACATCAGAAAGCAAAAGGGAATGATAATCAGAGGAAAACAAACAAAACTGAACTACTTAAATAAGTTCACTACATGTGAGGACCTTTACTCTTTCAGCAAATATCAGAAAGATGTGGATTGAGGTAAGACAGAGAACCTCAACTTGTACTGCATGGGCATCCAGAGCAGCAACCTCCCTCAAGACATGGTATGTAGGGCGCCAAGGACTGAAGTACATGACAGCAATGTGGAGATATATTCTGGACCCAGGGACAATCTCATTGCTGCTGCTGCTGCTGCTGCTGGAAGCTGCAATGGAAGTAGCAATAGAGGACCCAAAGGCTTGCATGGAAGCTGCAGAACCCAACTGAAGCACCACATTGCCATCTCTCATCATAATTTTTAATACACCAGACTTGTTCAGCTCTCTTTTCAAATAGAGGTGCAAATTGTCTCTCATCTTCTTCACCATTTTTCCCTCCACACTGCAAAGGCAAAAACCTTGAGAACAACACAAAGGCACCTTGGTGTCAATATCTTGCTGCAACATTGCCTCTTGAACTTCCTCATGCCAATCAGCCCAAAATTGTGAAAGAGATGTGCCCAAGTTGCTGCTGTGACTGTGTTGATATGCAAGATGAACTGCCTTCAATGCTGAATCCACAACCTTATTCTGATGCTAAAGCAACATGTTAGCCCCAAAAGGCATGGCTTGAAAGTGCTCCTCACTGATGAAAGAATAGACTTTGCACATATCTTGCAAATGGGACTTGCCCACATGTGATTGAAAGTCCTGCAACTTCTGCACAGCAGTGAGATAAGTCTGGTTGTGCTCATGTCTCTTCTGCTTCTCCAGAGATCGTGCCCAAGTCACAGCTCTAGCTGTAGCTGACTCTGAATACTCAACTTGCTGGATGATAGCCAAAGCTTTCTCAGACATTGACATGTTTGCACATTTGCTAGCAAACTTGGCCACCAAGTCACCCCTCAATTGCAAAGGATTCATCCTCACAAAGCGCTTGCCACTGCCCTGCTTACCAGCTGAAGCCACAATTTTCATCCTTTTTGCCAGCATATTCAATGTGTCCATGGCCTCAGACCCATTTTCTTTCAGAGCTCTAAACTCAATACCAAGCTGCTTGAAATCTGCATTACCCCTGTGGCCACCACTTCGCATACGAACAAAAGCTCTCCATGCTCCCCCCTTGGAAGGCTTCTTGGTCTTAGCTGCTTGCTGCTGCTTCTGCTGCTGCTGATGCATTGGGGCTGGCTTCATCTGGGGATGAAAGGACATTCACTGGCATCTCAAATGCAGGAATCTGTGAAAGTCTGTCTTCTTTCCTGTGTCTGGTTTTCTCCAACTTTTCCTTCCTTCAACATGGTTGTGACTGGAAAGCAAACTGACATGCAAGTTGAACTCAAAGATGGAATGTTTGGTATGTGAATATCAACAGAAAACATCCACTATGCAACATGATCAGCAGCATTCATTACTGAATACCATTCAAGTTGTAAGAAAAATCAACAGTGGAATGCTTTCTCTAGCAATTGTGTCAAACTCTCCAAGGTTCAGTTTTCCAACTGGGCAGAAGTAGAGATGTTCAGGGAGGAAAATAGGATGTAGGAAAGGACCCCCCCAAGTCTAACAACAAATCTTGTAATAAAAAACTAAACCTTTCCCTTTTGGGCAGAGAAGCTTGCCTTGTGAATTTTGGCCTTTGGCTTCCCAGAAGCAGCAGCTCTCCTCAACCTCTGAAATACCCACTGTGTAGAAGCTGACAACAATGTAAGGGTCCAGGTTTGCACTGACTTCTGCATAACATGCCTCCTGATGCTTGCGTGGTTTGCCTCTACATGCCCAATATCAGTGTGCTGGGTCATTGCTGTCAGCACCAAAATACTCAAGACATTCTCTGGTAGACCAACAAATCCATGCTCCCTCTGTAATGCCAATGTCCAACCATCTTTGCAGCAATCTGGAATAGCTGAAATTTCTTCTGCAAGCTCTGGATGAGAGATCAACAAAAAGGTCCTGTATGGAAAGAGTTGGTGTGGAAAAGAGTACAATTGATAAGTAGCAGCACCTGCTCTGGAGAACAACTTGAATGCAAGGGCCCTAAAAGAGCAAGCATGAACTTGATCAGGAAAGTGGTTCCACACAGAACTTTGGAAAACCAAGCTGTGCATGCTGTCAAAGAACCTCTTCTCCAATGCCCCCTCAGCTGCCAACACCAAAGGATAATCCCTGCTGGAGTAACTCATATCCCCTTCTGACATGGCAACTATCATTTTAGCCCTTTGAACTGCCTCCCAGTGCTCACCATTAAGCTCAAACTGCTGATTGAACAACTCAGTGAAGGGCTGCAAAAGAATGCTGATGAGAAGCAAATGTGGCCAAGTTGCTGCACTGCTCACCCAGGACCAAGCCAATTGCCTGCACTTGGCATTCTCTTGTGCATGGTTTGCCATGTTGAACTCTTTCACATTGGACAAGAAGGGGTCTTCAGGCCTTTCATCATCTGCCATGGGTGGAGCAACTTCCTCCTCAACAACCCCAAGTGCACTCCCACATCTCAACTCCCCAGCCACAAGGTCTTCCATTTCCTTATTCAATCTTTCCACTGCAGCAGCCACATCACCTGGACAAGATAGTATCTGCAAGTATGTTTGATATATGGGCTGCAATAGATTGTGCACTGCTGCCATCAATGCAATGTGGCCCACTGCCTTCTCAGCTCCCCTCCATCTATGCCTAGGCCAAACTGTTGGTTTACAAGCAGCAAAGCAAGTGAGTAAGCAATGCTCCACCAGACACTGGGCTGTGGCCAGAGAGGGCATGTCACAACCAGGACTGACACAATACACAATAGACTCTCCATCTCTCCAATCACCAGTCAAAGTTCTTAGCAAGAGGACAGACTTCACCAATGGGCTGCTCATGTGCCTGATGAATAGATCCACAACCATTCGTTTATAGTCCAAGGCGGCTGGAGAGAGGGTCCCCACAACCAACTTCAATCTGCTCTTAATCACAGACTTAATAGCTGCACGTAGAACTGCAAGGGAAGAGCCTGTTCTAAAGGAAAGTGATGTCCAAATCAGTCCTGTGATGTCTCCTGCTACAAGGCCATCAAAAGTTTTTTTGTGGGAAGTCGCCAGAACATGCAAGTCACAAAAAAGATGCATATGACAATCCAGTTTCCTCATTGCTGCCAGCTCTTGCTCACATCTGATATTGCTTTTTGCCTGGTCAGTGACCACAGATCTAGCTCTCAACATGAAGCGTTCAACAGCAGGGCTTGCACCACCAAGCCTCAATAAGCAATGTTTCAAAACCGCAGCAGAAGTTGAAGACATAACTTGCAGTGGATTCTGTTGAGTACCCACCAGAGCTAAGGTGTGAGAGGCACCTGTCAATAGCATGACATAGCCAGATTGCACTTGCAATATTTTGCCAATCTGAGATTGTGTCTTGGCAAGGCTCTTGACATCAACCAATACTTGTGCAGCTGCTGCTGGTGCCTCAGCCATAGCAGACTTTGAGCTCTCATCAATGCCATCTGATCTCAAAGAGATGTAGAGAGGGGTTTCATCATAAGAGTTTAGCTCCATGTGGTATACCAATTGATGTTTGGAACAAGTCCCCACCACTTGTGATTCAAAGAGCCTCCTCTCTGAATTCTGTACCTGGATCAAGGCAGCTGCCAACCTATCAAGCCTCTGCTGAATGGCCTTGGGCTCCAAATTATAATTCTTCTCCATCACACTCCAAGATGCAAGATGATATTCAGGACTCAGATGATCCTTGGCAATTTTTTCCAAGAGTGGGTCTGGAACCGCCGCCCCTTCGGCTTTCACAGCTGTTTGAATGGCTGTTGCTAGATTGGTGGGCAATGCATAGCCCTCTCTGATGGCAGGCACAAGAGGTCCTGCTTTCACAACAATTGGTGCACACCTGCTGCCACTACCACGCCTTGCCACACACTGTTGGTCATCTGTTGCAGCACCTGCTGCTGCCAAGCTACTCAACTCAAATAGTGGTGCCACAGCTGCAGCACTGCTTGCATCCTCAATAGATTCAGCATCAACACCTATTGGCTTGTCATCTGCATTGTTGGCTCCCAGCCCCCCCTCAACAACATTCAGAACATCTGCAGCAGCAATTTGTGGCTCAAGCACTTCTTCCTCACTGTCACTCCACAAAGATGCATTATATGTGCTCATACATGTTCGATACAACTGTGCCCAATGACACACCACAGATCCTACTCATTGCCTGATGATCACCCTGCAACGGCCAAGGCAAACTGACATGAAGACAAGATGCAAGCAGAGAGGAATACGTGTCCCAACAAAGCAAATTCCTTCTTTAGTGCACCTGTGCAAGAATGGCATTCCTACATCAGATGCAGAAATTTTGCCTTTGTTTGTCTGGGCTCCTTCATGACCATGAATGCAAACAACGTTGATGTTTGTCTCATTATTCAGCATGTTTGTGCAGCTCCAGAGACTGCAAACTGTAGGGTTGTGAAAGAAACAATGGTAGGCACCAACCTGACTCACACAATGAGTGACATGGGCAAATGCATGCCAGAAAAAGGAAATCCAAACTTATAATTATACTAACATCAAATAACAACAAAAATAAAACCTACTTTAAACCTATTTTTGGACCTACCCTTTACGGTTTTAATTTTTTTGTAAAAAACAGACCAAAAACCTAGTTTTGACCTACTTTAATTCATTTCTTAAAGCTCTTCTGCTGTAGCAGCAGCGGCGTAGCACAAAGCTAAGCCGGTCGAACAGCGCCTCAAAGCTCTCATATTCATCCGCCTTAAACATCACAGTTTCCTCCAAACTCTTCGGCATCAGCTTGAACATGGCCGCGATAAGGGAGTCATCTGCAACTTTGCATGGGTTCCCATCCCGATCCGTGAACTCCTCGTACTGGCGTTTCCTCGCAAGCCATTCTTCCAAGGCCGATCCAAGGTTCTCAATCTTCTCGCATTTCACCGGATTCTGCACCAAGCCCAGAATGGTCACCCTGCGCATCGATGATGTGGGATCGTACTCATTCGTCAATCTACGCCATGCTTCTAATCCTTGTCCTTCACCTGCATTCCGCACAACTCTGTTCGCATCACCTGTTGTGAAACTCACCAAGTAGGTGTAGAGCTGCGAGATCAACCTATCGATTCCCTCAATGCGATCCGCTGCATCTGCGCGTTCCCCAAACTCAGCATTCCATGCTATAAATCGTTCGGATCCGGCGTCATTGGTAGCGACCACTATACGGCGCTGCCGTGCCGCCCATTGAATTGGTCGCACGATCTTGTCCCCAAAGCGTGCCACCAAGTACGTCTTGAGCTTGTGTGTCCACTCTGCGAAGTCGTGCTCCTTCTTGCCATTGTACTTGAATGGTTGTCCGACCCCCTTCGCATCCACGATGTTGGTATTGCCATCGCCACCTCTGGTCTCCAGAGCTCGGATCAGCGCCGATCGATCGGC
>JAAMXW010476511.1:0-10397 GCA_019702695.1 Amphidinium carterae
TCACAAGAGTACTGGAGTGTAAACTAACAAAACAGACAAAGGCAAACAATGTTTGTAGAAGGGGGTTGACAGTTGACAAGGGGAGGTCACTCCATTTGTGTGCGCGTGTTGGGCGTTAACTCTGGAATTCTGGCCCCTCTTGTTCACTCAGCTCTGCTTCCAACAGTCCAACGCTAATCCTAAATGAAGTCTGCAGGCAGCCGTTGGCAACCGCTGCTGGGTTGGGATGTCGTGTGGTGGGGCAAGAGGTGTGGAACAAACTCCTCTCTGAACGGAGTTGACCATGTTGGCAGTGATTTCGGTGCTGACAGGGGCCATAATCGCATAGGTAAGGAGGATTGTGTCTTGCTGCGTCAAGCTTCGACCTTCATGCTACTGCAGCACAACAGGTCGCATGTGTGTTTCATCCCTACACATGTGTAGGGAGTTGCACAATAGCTGGACTCTCTTCTGACAACAAGTGGAAGCATTTTGCAACAAGTGTGGAATCGGGTTACCTACCTGCTCACAATTTGAATGTGTCGTTCAACACAGAAGAATGTTTCAGAACAAGATCAGCTTATAGGGGCATAGAGTCCTGTGGAGTCCTGCCCTCACTATGCTTATGATGCGTCCTGTCTGCAAGAGCTCCCGATAGCGAGCCCTCCGCGAGGTGATAGTTAGAATATCACACAAAATTAACATAAACTTGTTAATGATCATAATGGCCTGATGCGAGAGCATGGAAACAAGAAATACCGCAAACACCAAAGAAATACCACAAACATTAACAAAGCAAGGTATTGTGATTCTATGGAGACCTATCTCCATAGAATCAGCGGCAAGGTAAACGCTTTGGAAGCGACGACACCATAATTCTGCGTGCTCCTTTTGAGAACCAAACAGTGGACCAAGTATACCTCCAATGGTTGCATGTTGCTATGGATTGATGAGGTGTCGTAGAAGTTGATTAGTACATTACTTGAGTATTCAGCGGTACCTCAATATTTCTTCAGCATTGCAAGAGGCATGAGACCCGGAATCTGCACCCCCAATATTTGCCTGTGAGTTGCTTTGTTGTTGATGATGATGGTGCTGATGATTTGTAGGGTATGATTTACCCGGTATGAAGGATTCTCCGATTTGATAGCATCGTCCTCCCTCCAATCGTGATGATGGGCTTCCCAATTTGGGTTCTCCTGGGAAAAACACGTCACTATGGAGGTTGATGTTCATTTCGGTCTGTGGTGTTAGCTGTAAGTTCATCACGTCAGAGACACAACTCACAAGACAATGGAAACTGACACTGAATACATACTGCATGTCTTGTTACAACGTCTGGACAGTTTCGTAAACATTGGGAAGTCCTATGTGTTCAAGCAGCAATCAACATAGTCAAGGATGGTACAAGTGAATCGAGATTACATCCGACACTGAAACCACAACACTGCAACCCCACCCCCAAAGTATGCAAAAACATCTCATTCTCGACGTTCACAGAAAGTGCCCTGATAGTGCTCCTTGGCTCATGATCTAAATGCCCCGGATAAATCATTTATATTAAATGGTACTGCGATGCAAGTTCTATGATTTAAGTCATAGAACTTCAAAGCGGCAATTTCCCCCCATATAATTTGAATGTTGAAGACAGCAACTGTGTTGAGCTAAAACCCCCAAAAAAGGCATGTTAGTTTGCTCCCACATGATGTGAGGAGGATCAAATTTTCTGGACCTGCAGCTTCAACAAGTGAACTTGGCATTAAGCGTCTCTGCAAGCTGAATGTGCACTCCACCATTGCGGTAGTTAAACCTCACAAACGGGAATTATCAATGGGAATAAGACATGATTTTGCGCATTAAACACATACCACCAAGTCAAAAATAAGTTAATACCTGCTTTTCGACCGCCGAATTGTGTCACATTGATTTCTGAATGGAGTGGCGTTTGTTGTTATTTTCCTGTCTTTTCTACGGTTCCTAATCTCACGGAAGGTCAACGAATGGCACAGGTTGAAAACCGCCTTCCTTTGCTAGCGCTTTGAGCAACAAATACACATGAGACTCGGCACAATTAGGGAACAATAAAAACACAAGGAAAAATGTTTTCAACAACAGTCGTTGAGAGTGATGTAGAACATGTTATTTTCACGTAGTTGATTCCGCTGTGCATACGGTTGTTTGTCTGGGTCGTTGTCACTGGTCGGGGTCTCTCATGTCGCTAGGTCTTTTCTCATTTGAGCCAGCAGGCCACGTAATGGCGCTCTGTCGTTCTAACGTGCTTCGAATTTTGACATGCTGCCTCAGAGTAGCATGTAGTGGCCTGCGGTGTCCGTAGACTGAGATGTTGATATTGTCATGTATGTCGCCAAACAGGTAGTAGTTCAGCTTACACATGGAGTCGGTCTTGTACCTGAATCCGTAGTCGCTGTTGTATCCGATAATCCTCGTTGATAGTAGGAATCTATAGTAGGAACTGGTGGAGCGTTGGCGCTGAGTGTGTGGATCGTTGTATTGTAGTTGTAGAATCAATGTAGATAGTAACGCTCTGCTGTCGTCCCTCTGTAGACATGTCGTCCATAGAGTGTTGTTGTTGAATCGATTCTCGAGTCCTGGTTTGTTCGTCTGTCGTGCGTTCTTGTAGTAGTCAGCAAGTTTTTTTAACATGATCTCTGTGTACTTCTCGTCCATGTACTTGTCGCTGGTGATGATCGAGAAGTCGTGGAAGTGATGCTGCTTGTGTCCATGATGATGTTCTGACGTGTGACGTGTCTGGCACTGTCTGCCTGTAGGTTGTTTGAATGGCCATGTACTTGCTGATTTTGATGGAGTGTCGCGTTGGTCTCTGATTCTTGTCGCCATGTATCTGAAAGTGTTGATCGAGTCCTCGTTGAGTGTACCAGTCTGCTCGTTGATTCTGTAAGTCCTTGCGATACTCGATAAACACTTGTACTATTCGCTGAGTCGTATGTACGATCACGAGGTATAGTGAGTCTGACTGAGTTGTCTCGCTTGCAGTGGAAATTCCCTTGGATGATTTAGATGCAGATGCTGAGTAAGTCGCTGATAGCAGACTCGATTCTTGTGTGGAAGTTGCGCCAAGCGTGCTTCTCGTCAATGCCGTTCTCTACGTAGCTTGGTGGTATCGTACCTGCAGTGTACTCATGCATCCATTGTTGTAGCGTACACTCTGGTAGAATGATGTAGAGCTCTCGGATGTTTTCTGCTCGTTTTTCTGTCTCTTGTCGTCTCATCTTGCTTGCGTCGAACCTAGGTCCTTAAGTGTTCTTTCATGTAGCAAAGGTCTTGGTATCTCATCCTGTCATAGAACGCTTTGGCGTAGTGGTAGCTGATAGTGACAGATAGTCAATAACGATCTCATAGTCGATGATCGTGTTCTGTCGTCTTCGATCGGTGTAGCTGGACTTAGTTGGTCGTGCCAATTGTAGATTTCGAAGCCGTCGTAGAAAGCTCTGATCTCGTTGGTCGCTTTGCGATATCCAGTCGTAGGGTTGTACTGATTCAGATTCTTTTTTTTTAGAATGTACCTTCTTCTGATCGCTTCTTGTAGTAGACGTTGTTCGTAGTAAGCGTCTGGTTGCTTCTTGTCGTCGACGTTGGCACAGTTCTGCTTCATGAGTCGTAGTCTTGGCGTCAATGTTGAAACAGATGGTGTCTGCTTTATCTGAGTCTTCTTGTTGCCCATTGTGTTCTCCACTCGTTGATCTCGCCGATTCTCGCGGTGGTATCGGTACGGGTCTCGTAGGTTTTGGTGGTTCTGTCGATGAGGCTGCTGACACTGCTGATGGTGGTGCTGTTGATGGTTTTGCTTTCGCTCGATGAATGCTCGCGGCTCGCCTGTACTCATGCACGTTCTTCTCTCTGCTCGTCGTTCTCCGCTATGAAATGTGG
Organism: Amphidinium carterae; assembly: GCA_019702695.1. Classification (NCBI taxonomy): domain Eukaryota; class Dinophyceae; order Amphidiniales; family Amphidiniaceae; genus Amphidinium; species Amphidinium carterae. The sequence goes on from JAAMXW010476511.1 coordinate 3,889, forward strand.
ATCTTGCACCTTGCTTCTCGTTTTCGTTTCTCAACTTGTTTGCGTCGTTCTTCTTCATCACGCTTCTTCTTCTGTAGTAGTCTTCGTTGTTGTCCAGCTTGCCCATCTTGTCCTCTACGATTGTCCATAGCTTGTTCTTGTTCTCCATGTTCTCAGCTATATGATCTCGTCAAGTCGCTTGATTGATGCTGCATCGTCGTGGTCGTGCATGTATACATTGTATAGCCAAATGTACTCGAGTTCTTCTTTGTCTCTCCGGTAGGCTGTTCCCATGTATAGAGCATGTCGGTCGGTTTGTAGCCAGTCTCTTTTTCGTAGATGTTGCGCATTGAGGTAGTTGTCCCACTCTGCTATCGCGTTGCTCGATTCGCTCGATGCTGTCTCTGGTGAAGACATTGGTGGTTGTACTGGTAGAGCTTGTTGACCGTCTTCTTGTTCTGACGCTTCTTCTTGTTGAGCTTGTTCTGCTGGTCTTTGTTCTTCTGCTGGCGCTGCCTGTCCTTGTACTTGGTGTCGCTCTCGTTCTTCTGAAGCTTGTCGCTCTTGTTCCATCATCTGTCTTTCTCTTTCTTGTCGTGGTTGAGGAGGTGTAGGTGGTCGATGCTGTCGTACTCCTGGTGGAGGTGCTTTTGGTTGTCGTTGACCTTCTTGACCACTCGTTGCCTGAAGTCGTTCTTGCTGCTTGTGATTTTCCCTGTGTTCAAAAATTAGTAATAGAACTTGTCTCATGCTGACGAGTCATGCACTGCAACAATCTGGTCAAGTTTGCTTTGTCGTTGTCGAAAAGCTGGTCGTTCGCTGCCTCTTGGCCATCATTGTTGTAGTCTCCGTTAGGATCGTCTGTATACGGATCGAAGTATCATCGTACGTCTTGTGCTAGAAGCTCGTGTTGTAGGATCGCGTAGTCTTCGAAAGTCGCATTTTCAATGTTTGGTCAGTGGGTGTGGATGACGGTGTACTCTCATACGTGGTTGTGGTGTAGTTGCTCTTGGTCCGGATGTGTATCTGCCTCTTGATCGAATGTTGGGTGGACTTGTTGATATCATGTTGGTACGTACGTAGTTCCTCTGCTGCCAACGTAGGCGTGTAGACCAATTGTTTCGCTATGAACATGATCTTCGCTGGTTCCAGATGTTTCGTCACGAGGTCGGATGGGTTGTTTTCTGTTGACACTTTGTGGAGCTTGAGTTCTCCTTCATTGAAGTTCATTCTGTAGTTGTTCGTGAAGGTAACGAATGTCAATGTGTTTTGTTCTTTTGGTGAGTCCTCCAAGTTGTTGTGTTAGACATTTCGCTGATGAGCTATCGGTGTAGATGCATGGTACCAGCTTGTCATCTGCAGTAAAGTTGAGCTCGTGCAAGACGTTCCTAACGTAGATCACGTCGTTGACGGTAGTACCGATGGCGGAGAGTTGTGCTTTTGCTGAAGATTGTGCCATCATCGGTTGTGTCTTTGAACTTGTAGTTTTCATCACACCTGCAACTTGTTGTACAACACCTGTTGTGGATTCTCGTGTTGTTGAGTGATGTATGGTTCATTGTTAGATGGTTGTCTCGTTTTGAGATGTAACTTGTAGTTTCGTGTTCCTTGAAGGTATCTGAGTAGATGTTTTGCATTTTGCTTGTTGCATTGGTCTGGTTTCTGAACAGCTCGTGTTAGTTCTTTGGCTGCGTATTGCATGTCTGGTCGTAGTGGACACATGATGTCACACATCTATAGTTTGCCCGCAATAGTGCGATATGTTGAGTGTTCTTCTCTGTTGATATATTCGCTTGTGGTGATTGGTGGTCTTTTCGTTCCGGTCGTTGATAGGCTGCTGTTTGCGTTGGCTTTGATGGTTTAGAGCGCTAGCAACGAGTCGTAGTAGTCCTTCGTCATGCTCAAGACTATGTGGTCGCCGTGATATTCTACTTGTCGTCCGAGGAAAACTAGTGGTTGATCACGTTGTAATTTCGTCATGTGCTTCAGCTGTAGTTGAGTCTCCAGTAGTTGTAGGAACGTCTTGATCTTGTTGTCGTCACCAATCAGTAGCAAGTCATCAACAAAGACCATGATCGTGATGTTCTTGTTGTAGTGTAGACTCTTATTAGTAGCACTGATCTGATCGTATTTGTTGTAGACCGTAGAGTTGTTTGGGTATGCTCGACAGATGTAGTTGAAACTTTTGTGGTGAGTCGCGTAGACCGTAGAGTTGTTTGCGAGCTTAGCTTCCATAGTACGTTGTCGTCTGCTTCACATTCAAGTGGTGGCTTGACTAGTATCGTTGCTCCAAGTTGTACTGGTGCATGTGTTGAGGAATGCTGATTGTATGTCAGACATGTAGACACTGTGATTCCGTAGTTGTGCCAGTGTCAGTAGCATCCTCAATGTAATCGCTGGGATTCGCTGCTGGTGTTGCTGCGTAGATCTCGTCGATGTTTACCTTTTGCGTGTGCCCTTTTGCACGAAGCTAGCGTTTAGTCGTTTTGTCTTCCACCTGGTCGTAATCTCACAACCCATTTTGTTTGTATGACATCCCTCAGTTGTTGATGTGAGTAGCAATTTCTTTTGACTCTTGTGAAGACTTGTGTTTTCTGTAGTGCATCGTGTTCTTCTTTGATCGCTGCCTTCAACTTGTGCTCGTCATAGTCCTCATTGTCGTCATCATACCATTACTGTAACGTCATGTTGTCTGTCGTCAGCAATGGTCAGCTTTTTCTCCTCTGCATCCTCATTCGTCGTCAAGTGTAGAACTCCAGTTTCGATTGCAGCCAGTATAGGGGGTTCTTGGAAGGTGTTGCTTGTGGACCAGGTTGTGGTACGGGTTCAAGTCTGGTTTCTGTTGCGGTTGTCGGTTCAGGAGGAGTGATGATTGGTTCTGGAGGAGCAGTTATCAGTTCTGGTAGCTGGTTCAAACCTGGTGGTGGTTGGAGCGTTGGCTCTTGTATGGTTACTTACTGTTTTGGCCATGTTGGAAGTTGGAAATTTCGGTTTTCGTAGCGTTGGATCTTGTGTTGGTTGGTTATGCCAATCTTGTTGTGGTGTTCCTGGTCTAGGCGTGAGCGCAAGTTGTGTCGGTTACCTCAGTCCGTACATTGGTGGAGGAATAGGATCCGTGTCTATGTAGTAGTTCTCTGTCGATTTGCTTTTCTGGTAGTCTCATGGTTGGTCTTGTTTTCAGTTTGCCAAATTCTGGTGTCAATGTTATGTGTAGACCAGTTGTTGTATCTCTTCCAATCCAGATTGCTTTGTGTTTCAGTTGTTGGTTTCTTTGATAGAGTTTCTTGCTCTCTGCCATCATTTGTCGACGTAGACCTTTTCTCCGAATGCGATGATCATTTGGTTGTATGCTTATTTCCAGTTTCTCTCGTATGACGTTTTCCCGTCGCTGTGGCATAGATACCTGTAGAGTAACCATGCTGTGTGGTGTACTAGGTGATTGATGAGTGGACTTAGAGTAACCATGCTGTGTGGTGTACTAGGTGATTAATGAGTGGACTGTGTGAGCTTATTTGTCTTCGATCGATGTTGTCGAACGCTATCACAATACACTCTCTTCACAACCGGAAACGATCATATTCCAACTCTGTCAAGGCTACAACTCCTTGTGATTGATGGCTGTATAATAGCCTGTATTGTGGTGCGGTTTGAGTTCTCACATGTGGTAGTTGTCTCCCCAGTTCTGTGAGAAGTTCAAGGATCGCTGGTTCACCATCTCACTGTAAGATAGTCGTTTATAGTCCATTTTCCACAATGAATCCTTTGATTGACTTAGTGCTTCGTGGTTGATTCCTTTGTATGGAACAATAGTTGCATGTCCCAGCCCTGATGTAGATTCGCACATTGTCAATACTGTAGCGTTGTGTTTGTTGTTATCATTCTTTAGGTCCAAGTTTAGGAAGGCGCAGTCGATTTGCCTGATACTTTGTTTTGTGAGTCCTCCGCTTTGATGGTAGTGTTGTCTGCTTTTTCCTTGTACGCAGTGTTTGCACCAATCTCGATATGGTAGGTGTTCGTCGATTTCACTCTGTGATGGCGTTGTTGGTGTCTTGAGTGTTTTCGGTATGTTCGATTCTTGTTGTGATTGATCTCCAATGATGTTGTCCCCGTAGGTTGGTAGTGGTTGTGCATCATTTTGTAGTAGACCGTAAGTCATGTTGTCTCGGTTGTATGTGTCGTACCAATTGTAGTACCAGTTGGTGAAGTCTTGAGTGTAGGTAACGCAAGCGTAGAGTCAATCAAATACTGTCGCCTTGAGGTAGCAATGGTTGCCAGGGTAGTGTACTTTTACCTCAGCGTCACCAAGTGCTAGATATCCTTGGTAACCGTTGACAGATAGTCGTAGAGTGTTCTTCGTAATGGTGTCGAGTCCCAAGATTGCGCAGTTCACGTCGGATCGTTGGGATCGTTAGCGTCTGCTAAACCAAGGTGACTTGTTTGATTCCGTAGATGTTGATCTGTTCTCCGTTGACAGCTGTAAGTGTATGTGGATCTTCAGCTCGTAAACTTTTCAGTGGTATGTTTGTGAAGTGTTTTTTTGATGCTATTCTTGTCATTGCTCCTGTGTCTATGAGTATTGCCCACTGTTGTACTTGATCTGTGTATTTGCGATCGACGGTTAATGTTGCGTTGATGCTGTTGAGTGTTGTTTGAAATGATCCTGTCTCGTAGAGTTCCATTTGAACCAGCCGGTTAGCAATTTGTGGCAGTAATGTTGTTGAGGTTGATTGTGGAGGCGTCTAATGTCTTTGTTGCATTCCTGTGTCGTTTGGTAGTGACCAAATAGAAGTTGGTTGGTCGATGTTGTATGTTGGTTGGTCGTCCACAGTAGAAGCGTCTGATGCCTGTTCCTTTTCCTTTGCCTTTTGTTGATCCTTTTCCTTTGTCTTGTTGTGGGTTGATCGTTGTATTGTGAGTGGTTGTTCTTTCTTCCTTTGCCTTTGCTTTTGCCTTTTGCGTATCTTCCTGGATTTGGTCTGCAATATGTGTTGTTGTATGATCCGTATGATGTTTTTCCTTTTCCTTTGACGTTGTATGGTCGTGAGCCATATTTCCCTTTTCCTTCGCTCTTTTTGATATGTTTACTGTGGTGTGTATCCATTTTTTCCTCCTTTTCCTTTGTGACTATTGTACTGGTATTGATCTCCTTTGCCTTTGTTCTTTCCTTTGTTGTGTTTTTCCTTTGTTGCACATTCCTTGCATTCCGTTTGTTCCTGCGGAGTTGTTGTCGATGTAGACGTTTTGGTAGTAGTCTTCCACTGTCGTAGCTGCGTGGTTGAAGTCTGGATTTGACATGGTCGTGCTGAGTAGTAGATGTGATCTGATGTCGCCTTGTATGTGGTAGCAACATCGTCATTTTCACTGTGTTTGGTAATGCGGTTTGTGTTGCAATATCGTGGTTGTAGATCTCGTCTCTCCAGCTTTGGAATTGTCGTATGAACTCGCTTCCTTGTTGTGCTACGTTGTTCCATGTGGGTTTCAGTACCCTTGATAGTATTTGCAATTGTTGATCCTTTTCGCCTTGATCGTAAGTGATGTGTAATCTTCCCCAAATTCGAAAAAATTGTTGCGCTCGCGGCTCGCCTTTCGTAGCTTTGTTGAGCGTGTATTGAAGTACTTGACTATAGTAATTCGGTGATCGTCTGTCTCTCGTCTTCTGTAAATGGCTCGAAATCGTCTGGTACACCTGGAGGTGGTGGTACTTGTTCATCGGCATCTGCTTGTTCTCCTTTATCTCGTTGATCTCTCATTCTTTCGTTTCTTTGTAGTACAGCTCCATGCCGAGTCACGGCGAGTGTTGTATTGTTGAAGTAGTCTTTATACTTCTGCCATTTTTCGGCTGTCGGCGTCTTTTGTCGATAGACCTTGATGCCCCAGTTCGTGTTCTCATGTAGTTGGAGTCGATGATTTGTATGGTTTCTCGTTTGACGTTGTCCATGATCACGTAAGTACTGTTTGGGTCTTTCAGTGACATGTCTATTTGTAGTTCTGCTGCCCAGTTCTTGAAGGTTGTAGTAGTAGGTCCTCTCTTCGATGTTGTTGTTTATTATTTTGTTGTTGTTGTTTCGGTATTGTATGCATGTTGACGTCGTCGCAAGACCTTGTAGAATAATATTAGATGCAGTCGTTGTGATCATACTAGTTGGGTCCAGATACGTAGGTTCCACAAGTAGTACTGAGTAGAGCGCTAGGCAAGTGTGTTTCACCCGCTCTGCTGTATGATGTAGAACGTATCGTAGAACGCCAGTGTAGATGCTTTGCTACCATGCGAAAGTACGTGATGTAGAAAATGTTATTCACGTAGTTCATTCCGCTGTACACTACAGTTGTTTGTCTGGGTCGTGGTCACTAGTCGGGGTCTCTCATGTCGCTAGGCCTTTTCTCACTTGAGCCGGTAGGCCTCGTTTGGGTGCTCTGTCGTTCTAACGTGCTTTGTATTTTGACATTTTTTCTCCATTTTTTGCCTTTTCTTTCGTGAGGGTTCTCCTTGTGTTCAATTCCCTTGGGTGCTTTTTGGTTCTGATCTTGGA
>JAAMXW010478092.1:0-12308 GCA_019702695.1 Amphidinium carterae
TTGTCAAACCACACAATAAAAATTCACTTCATGACTAAATCTAAGTTGCAACAAACATATTTTTGTTTTTGTTTTGTTTGTTTCTTACACTCTGTGTCCAGTTGGCAGCACTTGCTGCAAGAGGCTCTTGCAAGAGCATTGTTGCACCCCGTTCCCCCAAACCAATAGTGTGCATGCTACAGGCAGCCATACCATGTTGTGGCATCTTTGGGCCAATGACCATCTTGGCTGCCAAAGCCACTTTGCCAATTCTGCCCATTAGTTTAGAGAGTTTTCACATATTGACCTCGTAAACATCGCCCCAAAAATCCTTATGCTTACATTTTTTACAAGAACTTTCTTACTACACAATATTTATCTCACACTTGTGACATGTGACATGTGGCACCAGCATGCACACTGCTCCTTGGTGCTCAAAATGTGCCTTGTGATGTGTGGCACAGCTTACCAAGAAACTAGACCCAAGGCAAAGACATGATTTGATGTGGCAATTGCATGGATGTTTGGGAGTATGTCTTGTCTAGGAAAGCAGGACAACCGTGAACAAGGACAGACACCCAACCACCAATAGGCTTGCATTCACCTTGCTTTCTTCCAGCAATCTTGCTACATGTCATTGACAAACAGTGGAAACCAAACAACAAGACTTACAAATATTTGTTTACTTTGTGTTGAAACTTGGCTCAAACAAATGCCATTGCCCTGAGTCTTGACCTACTCATCTTTCTTGAAACGCATTACCAATGCAAGTTGCACTTTCTGCCACAAGGCAGTTGGCAATGCTTGGTTCTCTTTGATTTGATGAAGACGCAATTGCTGAATCCCCTTCTGTATCATTTGTCTCAGCTCCTCCTTGCTGCTCACACTGCTCAGCAAATGCAAGCAACATGCTGTGCACTTGGTAATGTGGGATTTGCCCATGATGCCTTGCACATTGTCTTTGAGCTGGTCATCCATCACTTCATCAAATGCCCCATACATCTTGACCAACTTCTGCCATGCCTCACTCTGCACTGCAACACAACGTGCAAAGTGCACTGATTGTCCACCTTGGACAAACCTTTTGTTTGCAAACCTTTTCCAGACTTTCAAGCAGAGCATGACATGTTAGTTCCATCATGGTGTCATTTCTTCTAGCATGCATTCTCTTATCAAGTCAAACTTTGCACAACATTTTTTGCATTCCACACAACAACCCCCAAAGGTCATGGGTTCATGTTTCCATCTCAGAACAAAGCCTCATCCAAGGTTGATTGCCTTTGCACCAAATCCTCACCACTAGGATCACAATGGACTTATCAGCAACCTTTAGCAACTCCTCCCAGCTGGCATCATGATTTTCCAGCCAGTCCAAGCCCTTGGGTTTGCCTCCTGCAATGTCTGCAAGAGACTTGAATGCATGGAGGACCTTAGTCTTCTGCAGCTCAAGCATGGTCACTTGCCTTTCCTTCAGATCCTTCTTTCCATTGGTGAGAAATGTGTTGAGATTGCAAATGATGGGCTTGGTCGCCACACCATGAGATGCCTTCTCATACCTCATCAGCCTGCAGTGCAACAAGACAATGTTGTTGAACACAGCCTCATCCTCCACAACATCTTGATTGAGTAAACTTGTCAGCTCCAAAGAAGCCATTGCCATGCCCATGCCTTCATGAACAGCTTCCACTGCCTGATCTGTGCTCTGTGAGTCAAGACAAGCAAGCTTCCTCATGCACTCAATGGTGATTCCAACAAGCTCAGAAGGCGTCTCAGCCAATTTCCATTGAGAATCCAATTGCTGCCAGAGATGATGGATTGCTGACTGAATGGTTGCAACACCAGACTCTGTCAATGCACTCTTAGGCACAGTGCTTATGTCCAACATGTCTTGGATTGTTCTAATCTTGGTCTTCAATGCCTCCAACTCTGTAGTGTTCTCTAAGAGAGTCTCACAAGCAGCCAACAAATCATTGACCACCATTGTCTTTCCATGCTCCTGCAACAGCTTGCAAGCATCCTCTGCAGAAGCCTGAATCTCTGCATCCATAGGAAATACGATTGAAGACTCCCTGAGGGTCTTTGTCAGTGCTTGGAGCTGACACTCATTGCACTTCACCTCCTCATTTGACACCAGCTGCCACAAGGATTGTACCTTACCTTTGAACAAGTCCAAGAGGTCTACACAACTGCCAGTGCGCAATTGACTGACCAAACCTGGAATCTTAGCACTGATGTCCAAGAGAGTCTCTGTGTCTGCTGCAGCCCCACTGCACTGGCTCAACTCAGCCATGATGCTGCGCTTGATTGGACCATGCTGGAGCATTGCAGGAATCTGGTTGACAAACTCATCAAGCTTCTGACTGTACCATGGTGAGCTGCTGATGGCTGCTGCTACTTGGTTAAGCACTGACTTAGTCCCCCTCAGCATGGCTTCCTTCAATCTCCTCACAGGCTCCTAAGCATGTGGATAGAATGCAAATCAACATGAAAGACTTCTTTTGTTTCACAGCTTGGAGTGTCTTCCATTGTTTGGCACATGTGCTTGGAAAAAGCAAGCTTTGGGTCCATTCTGTTCTGGACAAATGCTCAACACAAGACCCTAAGAGAAAGGTTGTGTTGGATGCAAACATGGGAACCACACTTCATTCTGGACAATTACATCACATCTATTTCATCTGTCTCTTGATGTAAGTCTCCTCCAATGCAGAATCAAGGCTTGTAGCCAACAAGGCTGTGAGAGCCTTCCAGCAGCACACAATCTCATCCAAAGCGATTGATGAGGCAGCATCTAGGAAGGCATAGTCAACCTCCTCACTTTGTCTCAAGCACTGTTTGGACACTGACAAGCAAATTGGTGCACCATCTGGCCCTTTCATGATGAACTTGCAAATGAGTTCATTGAATATGAACTTCTTGTACAATACAAGTTTCCTTGAGAGATCATCATGGAGTCCAGCCAATCTGGGGTGCACATGTTCAAAGCCACAAGTCAGCCAAGGGTTAAGCACATGCAAGAGCTCAGGGTAGGCTGACTCACTGACAAGTCGGTTCACACGACGCATCAGAATCCTGAATTGCAACTCCTCAGGCAGAGGGACATCATCAGCCAAGAGGAGGTCACAAATTTTGTGCACTTCCTCTGTAGGGCACCCATTGAAGCAGCCGGGGGAGAGCTGTGAAGCTGCTTGCACTTGCCTGTAGAACTGCATGAGCTGTGCCCCAACCACCTCTGAATCTGGCTTGCTGAGCAGTCTGTCTGCTGCCCTCTTGAGCCCAGTGATGCTTCTTCTATCTTGCCTCCCCTCAATGATTGCTTGAAGAGGTATCTTGCCCCTCCAGTGTTGCAGCTGGTCCCCTGCCAAACTCAAAGGTGTGTACAAACAATAAAACATGTTATTCCAACCAACTTTGAACAAACTTAGGACTTGGTCTGAACCTACACCACACTTTCCTTGCCAAGGCACAAAAATGAAAGAACAGCTTTTACAAAATCTGAACTCTTCACTATAGTCAAAGTGGCACACCCAACAAAGCTCATTGGCCCATTTGCCCCAATTTGCCCTTGCTCCACATCATTGTCTTCAGTCACAACAATCTCCCCAACAGCACTTTGCACATCATTGCCAACAAGTGTGCTAGCCATGCCACCACCAAGGGAGTTAGAGCTGCCAGTCCTGTTGATCATGGTTGCATCCTTGCTTGAGGTGTGACGACAGGCGTCTCACGATGAGCTACTGCTGCAGGTCCAACCAACATGATGTCCTCTTCATCATGCTCTCCTCCATCATCTGCATCATCTCCATCCTCTTGCCCATCCCCTGCTTGCCTTGGCAACAGCTTCTGCTCAAAGAAGTCATCCCAGCTCTGCAAGGAGATGTGCCCAGCAGATTCTTCCTCTAAGAACTCCCCATGGCCAATCTTTTTGCCATTCTCTGTAGCTGCATGAGCAAAGGTCTTCTGACCTTGTGAAGCATACAAGGCATTCTACTTGGTCATCTCCCAGCTTCACATGGAGACAGAAGAGGTAACTCTGATCTTTGCTTTTCTCTCTTGTGCAGTCTCATCCTTGAGTGCATAGACCATCTCAGTATCACCACTATCAGTTGGCACCTCAAACTGGGGAAGTCCTTTGAGCAAGCTGTTTGGTATGCGATTTCCACTCCTCACTGATTTAGCTTTGCTCACCAAAGCCTTCAGGTCTTTGTCAGTCTTTGATGTACTTGCAAGTGCGTCCCAGTCCAGATATTGAAATGCAACTTTCCACATCTCATAGCAGTCTTGGCACTGCGTTCCTTGTGCCATCTGTTGGCCAGTGGATGTCTGGGCATACAATGCCCAAGCTGTCCCATCCTCACAATTCCCCAAGAAAGAAGGAAACAAGCACAACCACAACATCAATTGAACATTGTCCTTTCCTTTGTTGTGGAAACATCTTCAAATGCGCTCTTTCAGTCAATGCTGGGCAATTCAAGAAGGGTGCAAACAAGAAAGGATGCTCAAAAGGTTTTCTCTGACAAATTGGCTCCCACACCTATTCCCTTTCCAGCACTCAAAGAACAATCTTGTTTTGGGGCACTTGCACATTGTCAACACCCACAGTCCTGGCTGCTACGCATGCAAAGGTCACAAGTCTTTGCTGAACCAGTGGCATCCACCTTAGGTTTCTTAGCAGATGCCAGCTTTGACACTTGCTTAGAAGAAGCCCTCTTGCATCCTGCCTTGGCTGTAGACTTAGCTGGCATGGCAACTCTATCTGCACACCACCAACTACTGTCAACAAACGAGTGAGTGCACTTAGATGGTTTGAGTCTCAGATCTGCAGCTGCCAAAGATGGAAACACATTATTGCTCTCAAGTATGATGTTTGCTCTAATTTTTCATCTGTTTGGGTGATTTGACTTACAACCAAGCAACATCAAAACCATGTGTTGACACAACATGTGAATGTCTATGTGTTCTGTACAAGTTCCAAGGGGTTCTTTTTGATATACACAGAAATGCAATCAACGTTATTGTGATTAACATAAACAGCTATCCTTGCTGACAATCGAGCAACATCAGACATCGGACATGTGTCAGCCCTCATAGGGAATCCATCATTCCTTCAGACTCAGAAGATGCACAAGCAAAACACAATGTGATTCATGGGGCACAAGTGCAAACCTCCCCTTATAGTGAGTAGCCTCTCCAGATGGACACAGCAGGCATGCATGTGGTAAATGTTGTGGCATATTTGCATTCGATGCAAAGACTTAGAACACAGAGCAAGGTGGCTACCAAGTACTTGTAGTGCCCTTGTTTGGAAAGATGAAGCAAGATGATGGTCCAATGTAAAGCTCCCCTGCATCAACTAGCATGTCCGTGGCATGCACAGCGTTGCTTGTAAGTCTTCCTTCATGTGACATGTGTGCACATGGCTGGTGGTTCTAGAACATGTAGCTAGTGAGCCTGTTTCTAGTCTGCTAGCAAGCTAGTCATCTTGGTTGTGATGCTGTTGCTACCCCAAAACACAAATGCTCATGTTTGCTTGTTCACTGTGAGCAGACAAATCAACCTTGAAAAAAGTTGCTTGTGATGAGAAGTGCCAAAGAGAGCAATGGAGGGGGGGTAGCTTGGCACCAAAATTGATTTTCATTTAGATTGGCTCTGGAGAGACCATGGACTCAAGTGCCAACATCAGCAACAGCAACATCAAAGGCAAGTGCATACAACATGTGTATTCAAGATGACTTATAAGAGCTATGTGTTTGCAAGTGAGTGTCGGCAGATGAGTCAAAAGTGACTCAAAAGTGACTCAAATATGTAGTCACTCAAACATCAAGAAGCTGAGTGTCAACACACTGATGGTGGCATCACACAACAAAGTATATTTGGCACTAACCTCTTTCGTGAAATATCATTATGTGAGTGATTGTTCTGTTGGTTGCCTCAGCAAATCATAGTCTTGGACTCACTCCATTTGGAAGCAATAGTAAACTCACCTTTTGGATTATTGTTGAACACAAGTATCACAATTTCATCAATGCAACACTAACAGTTGTGACTAGGTGTAATTTACAATCCCATGCCATATTTTATTCACTGTGTCTCTTTGTGTTCATGTGTTGGCTAGCACTTCTTTTCATGGGTAAATGCCCAGCAATGACACTGGCTCATCTGGGTCTGCATCACTCACTTTAGGCTTCTCATAGTCCAGCAACTCCCTTGCTCCGGTGAAGGTTTGCAGCCTCTCTCTTGCAGCAACCCTATCAGCATATGTAACGCTGAATGCAGTTTGGCTCCAATGCTCAGCCTTTGAAGCAGTATGATCTGCTTTCTGCAGCCAAGCCATGAGGAAACCTATTGGTCTGCCTCCCACCTTCTCTGCATGTCCTTTCACCTTCCTTCCATCTGCTGACCTAGTCAACACACAGCCTTTGTGTTGCCTGCAAACTGCTTCAAAGGACCGTTTGGATTCATGATATGATATCTTGCCCTCTGGGCAAACTATGCCTGCACTAGCACAGCCCACAAAACCCCTGACAGGTGTTGATCTCACTGCAGTTTGGCTCTGGGCATCGGTGGTCACAATAGGAGCATGTGTGCTACTGCTTGCAATTCCAGATGGTTGAGGTGCCTCTGCATTGGCATCATCAATGTGTGTGGGCTCAGCAACCTCAGCTGCACATGTTGAAGTTTGTCTCTTGCCAGTTCCACCCTTCTTAGCATGTGCTATCGAAACATCAATAGCCTCCATAGCCTCTGCCCTGAGCAGAAGCTCCTGATGTGCAACAGGTAGCTCCTCATCATCACTGCCCAAGTTCTCAAAGGCTTCATCATTATCAAGAGCTTGCTCCTGCAGTTCTATGTCCCAAGGCAATGCTTGCTAAGTGCTGTGCCTTCAGGAGCAGCCTTTGCCTTAGCTTTCTTCTGTCTTGGATGCTTGATTTTTGGCCAAAGTTGCATCTCATTTGCAACACCCTGCAAGGGCACAACAGGCTCGAAACCTCATCTGGACAGAAATACACCAAGGGCCTCATGGTTGACTCCAACACAAATGGTTTGAAGCTCCAGGTGCAAGCAGGGCACAGCTTCACACAAGCTTCATAGGAGTTGAGGAATACATCTGTTGCCTCTGGGGATAGAAGACCAACACAACTACAAGTGCATTTGTGGATTCACACTTTCTGACAAAGTATTGGTTGAGTCATATTGGGGCTGTTTGTGGTACTTGTTCTGGCTCTTCCAATCACTCAAGCTTTCAATGCCTCTTGAAAACTGGAACCATGGAAGCTGTCTAGACTCTAGACAGCATTGCCAGCAATTTCCTGAACAACAAGAACAAGAGGGGGTTGAACAGCTTGAGCTGACCTTCAAGGCTTGTCGGTGTTCTACTCCAGTTTGCAAACCTTCCTCCCTGTCATCAAAGACCAATGCCAACAACGTCGGTCTATAGGGTTTGAAAGACATTGCACCAACATGCCACCAATTGTGTTTTATTGTGGGTTCCTCGGCACAAGAAAGGCATTGCGATGAGCACCAAGTGTGCAGCACAACTTCTGCATGAGCCAACAATTGCTTCCGGATTTTGTCACCAAACACTTGCTTCAGCAACTGCAAGAACGCATTGCGCACAGCTTGGGTGATTCTTCCACTTGGACTGCAGAGGCACATGCCAGCTCTTCTACAAGCAGTGGTTTGCTGTCCTCCTTGCACTGGTCTACAATTCTCATCCAAAAACTGTTGTGTGCCTTTGCAACCAGTCTGCTTCCAAAGCTGCACCAAGGTTGCTCTTCCTTGTCTGGTTTGCATATGCAACTGCTGCACTTGCCTTGTCATTGCCCAAAGCTGGAAGCACATATGAGAGGCCAAATGATGAAGGGACAGCTTTCAAATCCTGTGCAATTGGCCTCAACTCTGGTAGCCTACCTTGCAGAGATGCTACTTGTTGTTCACCAATCTTCTCCTCAAACTTCTGCAGAGCTTGCATTTGCAAACTTCTCTCCCACAGCTTCTTTTTCCTTTCACCGGTAATGTGCCTCTGCAATTGCTGTGATGTAGGTCCAAAACTGCCACCCTTCTTGCCAGACAACTTAGCTTGGGTAGCTGGAGCACTCAATTTTTGCAAGTCAAGCAAGGCTGGATTGTTAGATTCTCTGGCAGCCCTGTATGAAGCACCAAGCTCAGATAGAGAAGGCCGTCCACTGCAACCATATGTATTTGCCCTAACCCAAGCTCTCCACAGACCAGCAACCCTTTTGTCCTTGTGCTCAGCCTTGTCCAACACCTAGGCAACACAAAAACCACAAACAAAGTATCTTGGGTTCCACAGCTACATGTTGAATTACATCATCTTGGTTGTGTTTCAGTGCAAGTGGTCTACTTTAGGGAGACAAGCAATTCCAACTCTTCACACCTTGTCCCAAGTAACACAGAACATGTTGGACTTTGTCTCCTTGAAGTAGGTTGCAAAGTGCATTACTGCTGAAATTAGCAACCTTACAGAAGGGAGGTGAAGTTGTGCTATGCTCAAGGTTTTGTTAGCCTTCATTGGGAACCCACAACACACCTGTGCCTTCCTCTTCCTCAAGGTCTGGGTGTTTTGAGCAACCTGGCCAGCTTTGACTTTGTTAGCAAGACCTCTGCCTCTTCGCAATCCTTGAAGCATGAATTCTGCACTCAACTCAGGGCATGAAATGGCATCGTCCAAGTATGAGCTGAGCGTGCTACTAGCATCCGTCTGATGCTGCTGTGCCTGCTCTCAATTTGTGCAGTGTTTGTTGCACCCAATTGAGCATGGCACTCCAATACCAACCTGAACACATGTCCTTGAAAATTGAACCTTTCCAGCATCTGCTTTGACCAGTCACGCATTGTGCACTTTGGTTGTTGGGCATACACTTCTGCCTGTTCTGGGTGTTCCAGCAAGTTGAACAAGCAACATGGGTACTGCTTGTGCCTCCACACTAGATCTTCATACACCAAACAGCCTTGCCTAGCAAGCACTGAGAAAGCCAAAGATCTGAAGGATGCAATCTGCCTCTCTTCCTCAACAAGACTCCACAGTTCCTTGCCATGTAGCAATATGTCCAATGAACTGAAGTACTCTTTCTCAAGAAAATTTCCTGCAGCTAAGCCTAACATGAATTTCCTTCCAACACCAAACTCTGTCTCACCATTGGTCAGATGGACAGCCACTGATGCTTGTTGCAATTGTTCCCAACTTGAGCTGCTCATGTCCAATTGTGCATTCAACAACCTTACCAGTGGTGCCATAGAGATTCTCATCAAAATCAAGTGGCTGAAAGGCTTTGTGTGCAACCAAGCCATGCCTTTCTCCCGATCATGTGTGTGCATTGCTGCACTCCTCTGCTTCTCATCAGCTTCAGAGACTTGCACAAAAGAGTCACTTTGCACTGCTGTCTGCCCCCCAGCACCAGTTGAGTTCTCATCTCTGGCCAGCTCACAAGGCAAGTTGCTGCTAGCTTCATCATGTGCACTTTCATGACCATGTAGAACCTTGTCCTTCTTCTCAGTCTTGTTCAGCTTCTCGACAAAGAGCTCAAATGCACTTGTCAACAATCCACAAACTCCTTGCAACCTCAAGAGTTCCTCTACTGCAAGGTCACAACCTGTCCATCGGTGCCTTGTGAACAAGTGTGGTCTTGAAGTCAACAAGAAGGTCAGTGAAGCAACCAAAGCTCTTGTAACTGCAGTTGTGTTTGTCCGGTTTTTCAGAGCAAAGGGCAAGTAGACCTCTATATGCTTGTGGTTCTCCCAGTCACCATTTGGAAGTTGATTGGCTATCATACAAAATTGCAGGAGCCTGGAGCCCACTGTCATGCAACTCATCATGAATTGTTCCTTGTAGGCTTTGATCTTTTCTGGTGGAGAGCCATATTTGATCTGCACCTTCTTGACCACCACCTCTCTCAAGCAAGACCTGAATGTTGCCATGTTGGACCTCAATGAAAGTGCAACATGGATGCTGCCTGTCACATGGGATGCCATCAACACATCGTAGGTCTTTGAGAAAGCTCTTGATGTTGAGTGAATATCGCGTGGCAAAACAACACTCTGCCACCCTGGCTTCCTGTCAAAGGGAATGGTTTGTTCACAAAGCAAGTTGGCACCATGTTGATCCACATCAATTGCAACTCATCATTGAACACACTGGTGCTTGAGACATTGGCCAAGGCTTGCTTCATAACCTTTGCAGTTGTCTTCTGCAACACACTGAGATGACATGGGCTATCACCCATCAACTTCACAAAGCCCAAGCCAGCAACCTTGAAAAGCATACAATACTGATGCTTGACATGCAAGATCTTGCAATTGGGTGCTGTGGTGTTCACTGTCATGGCCATAGCTTCCTTCACTCCAGGGATTGTCAATGTTGTTGATTGATGTGGCTGATGTGAGGCTGGCCGCAAGTCAATGGTGGCTGCTCTGCACTCTGGCAAACACAAAGTGAGCTGAAGCAAGCCTCAACAGCTTGCTCTGCATGGCAAACTTTGACATACCCATACTTTCAGCTTGAAGCACCTTGAATGCATGATGAAAGCTCGTGCCACTGGCAACAAACATCCTGTGCAACTTCATGATGTCAACATCAATATTCTCACCACCATTTTCCTCTGCCAGTGTTACACATGCTGCAAGGGCTTGGGAAGCAAGTGGCATTGGTGGATGTCCATGCTGGCTGACAAGAGAAGTAGAAGCTTGGGCAGGCACAACAAGACTAATCACATTGAGGCTGGGAGTCACACTACCACTGGCAAGTACACTGCAACCAATAACATTGTCTGGACTGGCTGCAGGAGCAAGAATACCAGTGGCTCCACTAACTGATTCAGAAGCCTTCAACTCTGCCAAAAATTTGGGGGGTCTACCTTCCCTTGGGACTGCTGCAAATTGAGCAACACCAAGGCTTTCATATTCATCACTCTCCTCAGCAAGACTTGGCTGTCCTGCAGCACTTGTGGCACTCTGGTCTGCAAGTACAATGGCCCAACTGCTAATGGCTTCACCCCCGTCTTCTTCCAATGAAGTGTTGTTGTTGGCAAGCACACTGCTCCATCCACAGCTAGCTTCACTTTGCAAGTCCACTACTGGCACTGAACTTGCCACTGATGCAGCAGTGACAGCACCCCATGGCATTCTTACAACAAACGTTCATTTGTGTTTGGTGCAATGCCTAAGGCTATGCTTGATGGAGCCACCCTGCCAAGCAAACACATAACATGAGAAGCAGCACCATGCCTGAAAAGAACATCTCACACATCTCAACCAGGCCAGTCTCTCAAGAAAAGCTTCCCACAGAAGCTTGCATTGGGCACACTAAGTTGTGGAACATTTGTGCAAACAATTGGTGTGATGAAAGATGTGTTCTGCACTAAAAATTGCACCTATCATGTTTCCATCTTAGTCTTGACAGGAACCTCCTTCAAGTTTGTTAGCATGTCTAGTCCCTTGATCAAACTGTACCTGATTGGACATCAGATTGGAAAGAAATGGTTGAGGGCAAACATATGACTAGAACACCTTGTGCAGATTCTGGACATGTTCTTCATGTCTTTTTCCAAGATGCTTGAAGTTGTAGATCTACATCACCAGAAGAGCTGCACCAGAAGAAACCCTGTTTTGCAAAAACTGTGTTCCCTGAACATGTTCTTTATTGGACACTTAATGGCTGTCCTGGCTGCTGATGTTAAACACAACTAACATAAAGGTCCCATTGAGCTGTATTAGAACCCACTTGTAGGAACATGTGACACACATCTTATACCAGAAATTACTCATATTTTGCACTGTTGAAAAACCTATTTTCAGAGTCATTTTTGAGTTATATTAATGTTTTTTTTAAGGAATGGTTCTTAGGTAACCCCACGTGTCATAAGACTATGAGTACAATGATGACGACGTGAAGTACATGGTTGCAATGCTGAACAAAGGAAAAGGAAAGAGGAGAACAGGAAAAGGCAAAGGCAAGGACAAAGGAGGAAAAGACGGCAAGACAGTGACTTGCTACACATGTGGTAAGCCAGGCCACATCTCGCCCAATTACCCATCGAGTTCCAACCACTTTGCTCAATTGCTCTGGATTGAGAGTTGAGGCATCTACCTCCACAAAAGACTTCTTGCGGCATCTTGCCGATCAACTGATTGATCTCCTTGTTCGTGGCAAGCTCAATGTCCTTCACATTGTACTTTGTCACTCATCTTCATACTGCCACCAAGGTTGCACTTGAATATTGTCCATAAAGCCCTCCATACGGTTTTTCTCCTGCTCGTCCTCATTGTTCTTTAGTCTCAGCTCTCTTGTAGAGTGAACCTCTTCCAACTGTGCA
>JAAMXW010499427.1:0-12503 GCA_019702695.1 Amphidinium carterae
ACGTCAAAAATTACGTCAAATATTGTTTTTTGAATATATTAAGTAATAATTTCTGCGCGCGCTAGCCGTGGCGAGGATCAAACCTCCTCGCTCCCTGCCTTAGCGTGGCACGGTGTTCCGGAGCAGCGCTAAAGGGATTAGACAGGTGTGCCTTGCCGTAGGCGCTTGCAATGGTGAGTTTCTTCCTGCGTGGCGCAGTGCTTTGGCTGCTGCACCATCTTGGTGCTGTTGGTGCAGTCTTGGACACCTCTTGTTGCGCGGCAAGTTCGACTGTGTTCGCACACATCAATTCGTACCTCTCTGTCAATGTCTCCGTGCGTGACGTCCCTTTTGTGGAGCACCTTTGGGACACTGGACATTTGAGGGCTGACCTTCCTGGGGTCAGCGCTGACAACTCTTGCGTTTGCTTCTATGACCAGGTGATGTGCTTCTACATCAATACCTCCCTCTATGTCAATGAGACCGTGAATGTTGCTGCAGTTGGCGAGCACTCTTGCGATACAGTGGGAGTTGGTTCAACCTTCGAAGTTAGGAATGACTATGGACTGGACAAACTCGTTGTGGATGGCGGCTTAGACCTCTCCCCTTTGGCTGAGGGTATGCAGCGTGCTGAGTACACCACTACGTGCTCAAACCCGCCGTCACTCATGATGTACATGATAGGTGTTGAGTACCGGAACACAAGCGCCGTGAGTCTGATGGGTGATGAGTACGTGGTGGGAAGACCAGGCGATAGTGTCCACGCTGGGTACATGATGGGTGTTGAGTACCAGGCAGTTGGAGACGCCACCATCGTGCGTAAAGAGTTTGACATAAGTGTTGAGTACGTGGCAGTTGGACCAGGCAGCAAGGTGCACAGTGAGTACTTGATGAGTGATGTGTACGGGGCAGCTGGGTCAGGCAACATTGCGCACAATGAGTACGTCATCAGTGTTGAGTACGGGGCAGTTGGACTGGGCAGCAGTCTGAGCAATGAGTACATGACAAGTGTTGAGTACATGTCAGCTACACCAGGTGGATCAGACCAGTGCTTGCACAATGAGTACGTGACTAGTGCCAAGTACGTGGACGGATGCTCAGGTGGAACAGGACAGAACATGCACATTGAGTACGTGATTAGTGATAAGTACGGGGACGAAAGAGCAGGTAACAGCACGTTCACTGAGTACATGGTTTATGTTGAGTACGGACCAAGAGTTTCAGGTACTTCTGAAAAGGACCAACCCTTATGGATCTGCCTCATCTTGTACACGTTCTTCCTCGACTTTGCTGTTGCCTCAGGTTGGGCTTCGCTCTCTCTCACGGTAGCAAAGTTGTTCAAGTCAGGAGCACACCTCTGCCTTGTTGGAGCAGGCGCAACCTTTCTGACTGAAAGCAAGTGGACCCGAGGCTCTATCTCGAAAAGGCACAAAAAGGCCCCACAGTACGACCCTGGACTCCTCCACGCAGGAGATTGCTTGTTTGCGTGCCTGGCTTACTGTGCACTGCAGAGACCGCCAACGAAGGCAGAGGTGATCAAGTGCAGAAGAGTTTGCGCTCTTCTTTGGACTAAGGCGCCGCCGACCCATCTTGCTGCAGTAGCTGCCCGTGTGGGGCTCTCAAGCAAGGACTATGTGGATCAGATTGGGCAGTCTCTTTGGGGAGGCCTCCCAGAAATTGAGCTCTTCTGCGCCACCTTCTGCGTGCCATTGACAGTCTTGGTTGGGGCCCAGTCCTACTCCTTTGGAGGTGCTGGCACAACATGCATTCGTTTCAGCCAGAAGCACTACACCGTAACCAGTGCTCCTGAGATCAGTGCGTGGAGCAGGACGTCTTTCCTATTTAGGGGGCGAGGAGGCAACCTGTGGACACACTTCAACAATGCAATGCAACGGTCTGACCAGGCAGGATGTGATGCTCCTGACCAGCAGCATTCAGATGGACATGAAGCTCAAGACAAACAACATAGAGGTGGCGCACCTCGTCGTTACCCTTTTGCGCAGCAGCAGGCAGATCCCCCACAAGTGGCTTTGATATACCACGGCACGTTCGCGCCTTGCCACAAAGGACACATCGCAACCATTGCCTCTGCTCATGCCTCAGTGGAGCTTGCTGGTGCCAGAGTGGTGAAGACTGTGATTGGTTTCACTACTGAGAAGAGTGCCCGTCGCAAATTCTGCTTTCCTGAACTATACCCAGCCTCGGCCAGGGCAGACATCGCTCGAGAAGTTGTTGCCGACTCTGGCTTTGAGTTCATCGAAGTGGACCCCGTGGAGTGCTCCGCCTCAGAAGTGCTGGCTGCTAGATACCGTACAGACAACATTGCGGCGGTCTTCGTGTTGGGTTCAGATGTGAAGGCCTACACCTCTGCGAGCCACACTTTCATTGTTGGACGGGGAAAGGGAGAGGTCTCGGTAGCACCTTTCAGTTTACTCAACTTCAGAGGTGCTTGCAACCAGGTTTCGGACTTTGGGCTATCATCCTCCGAGGTTCGAAGATCGCTGATGGACGGGATCATTCCAGCCCACTATGGAACTAGAGCTGCCAGTGCCCTCAGTGATGTTGCTCTTGGTCGACTACTACGTGAAGGTCAAGATGGTGGGCAAGCAGGTGGTGCTGGTGGTTCGTCTAGAGCGCGTAACACAGACGCCCTACCCAAGCCGATGCCAAAGAAGAGGAGAAGAAGTGACGTTGTTTCGACGCAACGCCCACCCATCCATGATGTTGAGCTTCCAGAGCAGATCTTACCTCCCACAGCAAACGCTCCTGCCTCAACGGCACGTTCTACTGAGGCAACTACAAACCGTGCTGGCACTACTTGCGCCCAAGGAGCACGCATCATAGTGAAGCCAGAGAATCTGGTTGGTCCACCTGATGGCTTTCTCTCTCGACCAGGCGTCTTGAAGTTCGCCCATCCACGTTTCTCGCATTTGGGCTCGTTCTTCAGAGATTGTGTGCAACCAATATGTGCCCTCCTTGGAGTCACCCCATGTGCCTTGGCCAGACGTGGTAGGAGCGAGCCTCTGAGGGTCTCCTTTGTACCATGTGAAGAAAAGGATGCACCAGTATACTCAGCGGTCATGGACGTCCTCAGCATTGACGAGTTGCAGAAGGCGTTCTCGCAGATTGCTGGCAACCTTCTGTCTTGCATGTATGTGGCGGCCAACTTTGAGAACCTCCAGCTGAGCGACATGGACCCGGACTCGAATTCAGGGCGCAAAGTGCGTGCCCTTTTGGCTGAAGCGGCAGAGCACCTGCACCGAACTTGCTTGGTAGGTGCAGTCCCAGTCAGTCTCACTCTTTTTGACGCACACCACCATGTCTTCGCTGTTCGACCTTTTCATGCGCATCTTCCCATCTCAGGCGTTGCAGCTGAGGTCATCCACGTCTTCAACAGTTACATTGCTATGTTTCCTCACATCACTGCGCTGAAGCTGGTTGTTGAGCATAGCAAGTGCGACCAGTACATTGCACCTGACCATGGAGAGGACACTGACCGCAACCAACAGCAGACGCAAGATCTTAGAGGAGGCATGCGCCAGCACACCTTCGACAATGGCTTGGCGACTACCAATGGAGGACATATGCAAGAAGAGGTGGACCAGACGAGCCTGGACCCATCTGAGTATGAGTTTGAGCATGACTTGGTTGACCCTGACGATCCTGAAGTTGAAAGGGAACATCACCTGGCGACCATACAAGTGATACCTCTGGATTCACACCAGCAGTATGTGCAGGCCGTCAGACTGGTATGCTACCTTGCCACTGTGATGTTTGCTCACACAGTAGGATACTACTTGGAGCAAGGTGACGCGTCCATTCACTACATTATGAGCGAGACGACAAGGCAGATTCCTGCACTTGCTTGGGTTACCCTGTCCACAACACAAGAACGTTGGGTGGTGTTCGACGCCTTGCTGAAGCTCGCGCCAATTGCAAACTTCGACGTTTGGTACGTGTCCTTGGAGCAGTTTGCTGACCAGCCGAACTCTTGGGCTTGGCCGTGCCCGCCACAGGGGTTCCATACTAGATGGGCCTACACTGCCCCACGGCATGTGATTGTGTTTGAGGATGACGCCAGACAGATGCTTGTATTGTCACCCAGGTCCACGCCTCCTGCGCTGCTCTGGCAGGATCTCAGAGGTGGTGACCACTGGAGGACTATGGAGGAGCGTCGCAGAGCTTTTGTGGTGCCGCATGAATTGAGGAGATTCTTGGCGTTTTCAGCAGTCAGGCTCAATGTGGACGACGCTAATGGTCAACTCACTCGTGCCCTCGAAGTTGCATGTACCTTAGCTGGGCAAGCCACCAACTTGAACGTGCTATTCCATGCACAGGAGCAAATCATCGACTTCTATGTGGTGCATAGCAGGCCGCAGCTTACTCTTCGCGCACTTTGTTGTCACGGACCCAACAACTCGTGTGATTATCATCGACGTGTTGTTCAGGATGGTTCACTACGCTGGTCTCCAAATGTGCTGTATGACAACGAGCTCTGCCGCCAGATCCAGCTCTCATTGGCCAGCCCCTGTCATTGAAGACTTCAACACCCGGTGGGCAAGATCTGCTGCGCCACCTTTTGTCCTTCTGGTCGACTACATGGATGACACACTAGTGCTAGTGTTCAGCAGGAGGTTGAATGCAATTGAATGCCGAGTTCCAGACTCCTATGAACTCCACCTTGGCACCCTAGGTTCATTGGCTGATCACTTGCGTGGAGGTGCCCCGAAAAAGATGACTTTACAGCATGTGCGCGATTTTGACCGTGAACGTGGCCAAGCTCTTCAGCCAGCGCGAGTTGTCAAGCGCCCAGCAGCTAACATAGATCCTCTTGATCTCGGCCCTAGGTTGAGACGCCAGCGCATCACTGTGCACATGGGCGGCTTTCAATTACCAATGCACTTTGCGGTCAGCGCTGAATCTACCCAAAAGGATATCGCGCTGCTACTACTTCAGCACTTAGCTTTGCACCCATGTTGGCTTCTTGCGAGGGTGTCTAATCGCGTTTGGAACTGCGTTTGTTTGCGCCCCACGATATGTGCTAACGCTTGTGCACATTGGTGCCATGAAGTTGCTCAGGCTCTGTC
Organism: Amphidinium carterae; assembly: GCA_019702695.1. Lineage (NCBI taxonomy): Eukaryota > Dinophyceae > Amphidiniales > Amphidiniaceae > Amphidinium > Amphidinium carterae. The sequence goes on from JAAMXW010499427.1 coordinate 5,067, forward strand.
CAACAGAGCTGCCTTGTTTCTGGGGATGAGGGCAACTAGAGCTTATGGAATGTCCAAAGCTACTGAGTCCTTTGTGCCACTTTTAGTCTCCCTCAATCGTTGGCTAACAAGTTGGCTTCCCCTGACCTTTGGCTGGAATGCGATCGCGCTGATAAAGCACGCCCGTGTGGCTCCACACGTGGATCGCTTCAATGCGCCTGAGTCGATTGCTATTACGCTATCTAGGAACAGAGTTATTCTTGTCCATCATAGCAGAATTGAACAGAGGGACACACACACGCCCTTGACCAGATGCCCTGTCCTCTTCGACCCGACCAACTGGCATGCAGTTGAAGCAACCAAGGAGTCCATCACGCTTGTGGCATACTCAACCGCAAGGCATCCAAACCCGCAGAACTTGATGGACCTTGCTGCCCTGGAGTTCCGCCCCATCCGCGCGGATGAGTTCCCAAATGCCCAACCTTGCGTGTGCGAGGCTGACACAGACTCTGATGCCACTTGCACCTCGCCTGATAGTTCTGAGGCACCCAGCGATAGCAGCCTCAGGCAGAATGACGTGGGGCGCGACAGCGATGAGACCACCGCCGACTATGCCAATGCGAACAACCAGTCAACGCAAGCGCCGAACAATGGTCACTCGCAGTGCAGGGAGGAGGACAGCGATGACGTCAACCTACTGACGCTGACACAGGCGAGGTTTGGCCCCTTGTCGCAGCTCAGACCCAGCATCTCCCCTACGCTGCCCTTTGACGGTCCTTCGCTACCACTCAGGGGGGGCATGCCAAACAGGACTCGAGGCCTACCTCTCAGGCTGACATGGGAAGGGGACGGTGAGAAGTCCATGCTCAAGATTCTCACTGAACATAAGGACACTGCAGGCTTACCTTTGTCACAGCTCCACATTTCTAGCGTTTGCCCCGATGCCAAGGGTATGGCTTTGGTCAACTGGGCAAGTTGGAACACCATACGTGAGACCAGGAGTAAGGAGTCTCTGATTGTCTTCCTCCCGGGACAGAGGGATTTCGAGACGAACCCACCAGATCCTGCCACTGTTAGCAGAACCGATGTGGTGATTGAGGATCCTACCACAGGCAAGAGGTTTCCGCGGTTAGTCACTATGGTCTCTTTGGGAGTCAAGCCAGCACAGCCACAGGTGACCACACTTAACACTAGAATCCCCGATGCTGCTGCACCGGTGGAGCTTGCGTTTGAAGTGGATGACCGAGCTTGGGAGGGCACGTCTGCACGCCTTTCAGTCAATGCCTTCATAGATGACGTGTTGCAGAAAGGTGGAGCGCGCAACAGGGCTTTTGCTGCTAGAGCTACCTCGGACGGGACGCACTTAGTGTTCATCGCAAGGCTTCGTGCAAGCAAGGAAGAGGCGATGAAGCTCTTTGAGGCCAGTGGCAGGAGCGGCATCTTTGTGAAGGCGGCGCACCACTGTGCTGAACAAATGCCCAACCTTGCTCTTGTCTGGTTGGCGCCACACGCTATGGAGGCGAAACCAGTGCTCTTTCTGCGCAATTTACAAAGGGAACTCGCCTCCACTGGAGGACTTTGCAGGACGGAGCGTGTCTTTGGTCTACGTGTCGAGACACGGCATGCTGGACGAGCACGTGCGTCGATGGACGTGCAGAAGGCCCATCAATTTGATTGGAACGAAACGCTCATCCCGAAGGAGAAATACATTGTCCGTGGATTGCCAGCCACTCTATCGGATGTTGAGATTGCCAAGACCCTCTTCGAGTCCTTTGCGTGGAAGCATGTACCCCTTAGGAGGATACGGACCTCAAAGGCTGGAGCCTCAGTCTGGCTAGTGGGAGCTGAAGGCATGCCGAAAAGCGCTCATGCAAGGATAGACACCTGCCTGGTGACCATTGAAGCTGCAAGTGATGATGGCGGAAAAAGAAGGGGCAAGCCCCAAGCGCGCAAGGACGGCCATTCTGGTACTTATTGGCAAGCTAGGAGCTCAACAGACACTGACTCATGGACTGAGCGAGACCCGTGGTCGAAGGAATCTTCGCAGCTCTCAACCTCAGCGAAGTGGTGGAGGAAGAGCCCGCAGGAAGGACAAGCTCCGGCGCACTCCAGTCCGTGGGGATCTTATCGACCTACATCTGCACCGTCGGTTGCGCCTGATGACAGAGTCGATAGACTTGAGCAAAAGGTGGCAAAGTTGGAGCAGCTTCAAGGTACCAGCGTGGAGCGCATTGGCATTGTCGAGCAGAAAATTTCAGGCGTGGAAACTGAAGTGAGAACTATGGCTACCACGATGCAGGACAACTTCAACAGACTCTTCGCCTCTTTCGAGTCCAGAAACTTGGACGATCAACAACCGCGCAAGCAGCAACGAATAGAGGACATCAGAGGTGGCCTCAAGCATTGCATCTTGGAGCAGGATTTTGCTGACATCAAGCTCGAAGCCACCCACTTCAACATAGCGTTTGCCAATCCTTCAACACACCGTGTGCACCTCGACAGGTTGCTGGACGCCTCCTTCGACATGGTCATCCTGGCGGAAACGAACCATGTGGGAGCAGACATGCGTGACACCCGTTCGCTTCCAAAGGCTAATGGTGAGGATGGTGTTGTAAAGTACAACCTTGCGTGGTCAAGCCCAGTGAGAAAGGCAGGTGACCACCACACTGCAGGTCGTGCTTCCGCAGGCGTAGTGATGGCGGCCACAGCGCCCATGACAAAGCACCCCTTCCCATATGACCTAGTTCACAAACTGGAGCACGCTGGGCGATTGGTGCTCCGTAGAGTGGAATTCATGCCGGGACAATGGATGAACGTCTTTGGTGTCTACGCGCCTGTTGCTCGATGGTCGAGTGAGGACAGTGCCAACGATGAGTACCTTGCCGAGCTCTTCGAAGCAGTACTAGCTGCGCCAGATGAACATAACCTCATAGTGGGTGACCTCAACGTAGAGTTCAAGGATGACATCATGGCTCAAGCCGTCCAGGCGAGAGGAGCTCTCCTAGACCTTGGACAGATCTTCGCCAGGGAGGGCGAGTGTCAACCTGCCACCTACAGAACGAGATCCTCGGAGTCAGCTATTGATCGGATCCTCTGCTCTCCATCATTGGTGCCGTTCGTCGACACTTTCACAGTGTGCACGCATGCGGGCTTTGGCTCGCACCAACCTTTGGTCCTGGCCTTGTCAACAGTGGTCAGGAAACCACCACCGGTATTGCAAGAAGTGCTGCACATCCCACTAGGCACTGATGGCGTCGATGAGGCCAAAGTGGTGACTTGGCAGTTGGAAAACGCAAATTGGATAGACGAGTGTCGTGCTCTCTTGGACATGGGCAGGCTGGACCAAGCATATTACATATGGGCTTCACTTTGGGAGAGATTCCTACAACTCACCTCCCCGGTGCAGGCCAACTGGCACAAGTACACGGGTCGAGCCACAGCCAAAGCCCAATACAGGCAACCGGCAGCCAGACGTCAGACGACGCAGCTACAGTCAGAAGAGGAGAAAACGCTTTGGAGAATATTAGGGATCCTCCAGGGTCATCGTCAAGGGCGTCAGTCCTCATCAGCTTCGCTCCGAGCAACAAGGGATCCTCCAGGGTCATCGTCAAGGGCGTCAGTCCTCATCAGCTTCGCTCCGAGCAACAGCTGCCCGGCTCATCGGAGGTGTCAGTGCTCGTAGAACACTTCCTGAGCTGGATTGGTCATCAGATGAGAAATGTGCGCGGCTCGAGGATGCGGTGCGGCACGCTATCAAGAGGGAAAGGCTGTGCAGGATAGCCAAGAGATCTCGCGAATGGAAGGCGCAACTGAACGAGCACAACGGGGTCAATAAGCTTTCCCGCCGCATGATCAGAGGACCTCCTGCTCGACTACACGTGTTGCTAGATGACCAAGGTGCTTTTACGTGTCCGCATATGCAGTGCACCCAGCTGCAGCGAGCTTGGAAGCAGGTCGTAGTTGGAGGCCGTGATAACGCAACGCATCCGGATGTGCTGGACAATGTGTGCTACTCCCGTTGCACGCTGCCGAGAATCACTGGTGAGGCTCTGCACAAACAAGCGATGAGCATGAGGACAGCGTCAGCCAGAGGACCGGACTGGTGGGCTCCAGCTGAGCTGAAGGCACTTCCTATAGCTGCTTTTGCAATGTTGGCTAGTTGCATGAACGCCTTTGAACAAGCAGGAGACATGCCGGAACCCCTCATGCTTGGGTGGATACGCCCCATACCGAAGAAAGGGTACTCGTCCGCACCTCTCAGTGTCAGGCCCATCACGATCCTTTCGGTGGTACACCGCCTTTGGAGTAGCTTGAGGTTCCAACAGCTACAAACTTGGACAGGTCTGGTGCTGCATGACGCGCAGGCTGCTTTCAGAGCTGGACGTTCCGTTAAGTTGGAGATTCACAAGCTTCTGTTGATGCTAAATGGCAAGGCGCAATCAAACTCGCAAGTGTTTGTTGGACAACTTGATCTGGCGAAGGCCTTTCCAAGGTTGAACCGCGAGAAAACGCGAGACATTGCCATTCGATCAGGGCTCTCGCCATCCTTTGCTATGCTCCTATATAAATGTTGCTTGCACAAAACTTTGAGATGGAAGGTGTCTGGAGTGGTTTCCGACACCATCGAGAGCAACAGGGGGACGCCCCAGGGGTGTGCGCTGAGCATTCTACTATTCCAACTCATGCTCGCGCCGATTGCCAAAGCACTTAGTCTCTTCCTTAGCCAGAGGTGTGCTTCCTCGAGGATTCTCCTTTACGCTGACGACCTTGTTCTAGTTACCTCGAGCGCGCAACTGTTGCAAGAAGCCTTCAAGTATGCGGCAGACCTCCTGGAATCGGTCGACTTTGCGATCAACGCCCTGAAGTCATCGGTGTCTGTGATCGGAGCTCCCTCAATGCCCCAGGTAATGCTCAGAGGCACTTTGTTGGCACTACAGGCCCACCCTGACATCTTTGGCACCACAGTCACCACAAGCATGGCCCTCCCAACGCTCTTCCGGACGACTCTCTGTCCCGGACAGTTGGCAGGTGGATTGAAGTGAAAGCCAGGTTGCTCAGGCTGGAAAAACTACAAGTGCCGTTCGAAGCCAAATTGGCTTTGTGGCGGTCCGTAATACTACCTGTTCTCCAGCACGACTGCTGGTCTTTGATTCCTACCAAGTCAACAGCAGAAACTTGGTCCGCATTGATTGTGCGTGCCATCTTCTCTGGTATCAGGTCACACAAGGACCAAGCCTTAGCGGCGGGACTCAATCCTCACCAGCTAGATTTGCTCTCAATATTGGCACATGAGCTGAGCAGGCAGGCGGTGCCACTCCTGATGGAGGAACCACTTTCGGACTTTTACTCAGCACCGGTCCACAACTTATTCCACACCCCCATCACGGCGTTTGTCAAAGTGTTGAAGATGCTCAAGTTTGAACTGGTGCCAGAGGGACTCTTCCACAGCGAGGCTGACTGCCTTCTGTCCTGGCCGCCGCCCAGTGTAGACGCTTTTCTGCACGACCTTAGAGAGGGTTTGAGAAGAAGGATCCTTATCCACTCCAAAGCACCGCTCGAACAGTCCAAGGGCTGCATCCTTGATCCTGTTGCGTGTGCTCCACATGGTGCTTTGACGAGAACCCAGAAGAATTTTCTTTGCACGCTGCAATGCAATGCGCATAGAGCGCAATTTGAAGACAAGTGCCCATTGTGCTTGCTCCCGGGTGGGGTAGAGCACGCAGTGTGGGAATGTGAAGCCAGGTCACTTAGGATAGTGCTTGCTGAGCCCGCCTACAAACAGGACTTGCCCTACAACTTCAGACGCTTCGCCCTGCTCATGAAGACGGACAATGTGTCAAAGGAGCGAGTGACTGAGTGCCAGAACTTTGCTACCCAGGTGCTCATTGAGAGACGTGCGATGCAAAGGCAAATTGAGGCGCAGACACAGTCAGGTCGCACGAAAGAACGTGCGCGTAGTCCTGGCCCTTTGGACGAACACCAGGAACGCCACCCTGAAAGGGACCAGCACTTCCGCTACAGTGAAGAGGAAGCAGTCAGAGAGGTGGAGCAAGACGATCTTGAAGCAGTGGAAGTCTGTAGCTCAGATGATGAACCTACCCACCAGCCTAACGCGGAGGCTGACCCACTCTGGTCGAGAGATGATGTAGCTACAGGCGCTGACTCAGAGCGTGGAGCTCTGTATGATGCTGTGCTGGAGCAGCTCCACATGTTGGGAACGGAAGACCAGCAGGACGGGCATGCGCTGTCAGTGGACGTGCCTATGGTTGCTGGCTGCCACACAATTGAACAACAAGTGCTCTTGGAGGCTTTTGCAGGGGAGATGCAGGACGCCACAATTGACACTGTTGCTGCTGATGCAGATGAGGTGTGTCCAGACGGTGTGTCGGAGATCATTGACTGCCTTTCAGACAATAGCACGCCCATTGGTTTTGTTCATGGGGCAGAACAACCTGATGTGCATGTGGCCTCGCCAGTTCAGGGGGGCAGAGCACAGCGTGCTACGCGTCGTAAGTGGGACATGAAGACCCTGCCAGACCACCTGAAAGTCACCTCCGACATCTTTACCAAGAGAATGGTTTGCAACCGGTGTGGCTGCAGGACTATGTTGCAGGCGCGCAGCGCCTTCATCTCCAAGCATTGGGAGTGTGAGGGAGTGCCGCTTCGACACCGAGAGCCGAGGCATTTTAGAAGAAACGAGCAGATGAACAAGCACCTCAACTTGCAACCTAGCGCGACTGAGATCCTCGAGTTGAACTGGTACCAACGACATGGCATTTTGCCGAGTGTATCATTCCTTCTGGTGATCAAGCTTGGCTCCTCTGCACATGCTGTGGAGCTCGAGACAGAGTTTGCAATCGATTGAGGTTCATGCGCAAGCACCTTCTTTGTTTGGGACGAACTATCCTATGGCAGAGCGACGGCACTTTTGACTTTGATGAGGCCCAGCTTCATCGTGGATCCAAGCGGCCACTAAGTGCTGTTAGAGGGTCCGACGAGCTCGAGTCACAACGTGGAGCACCAGCCACTTGAGCTTGTCACTTTTGTTTCAGTCATCCTTTTGCTGCTGGGGGCCAGCCGCACATAGTCGATGTCTTCTGAGTTCATACCTACTGAGGCCACTTGCCTGCTGTGAGAGGCTCTAGACGAGCCATTTGAGACAGTCTGCCGCCTGCGAGCGGTATGGCGCTTTGAGCACGGGCCGTGTGTAATAATTTCTGCGCGCGCTGTACAGTCCGAAGAAAAAATCTGACATTCCAGTTTTGAATCGCTCCCAATTATTTTCTTCAAGAAATACAGTTTTATGAGAATTTTATTATTGAATTGCGGTTACGGTTTTTATTTCTAGCGGAACTATCCGTAGCAGTTTTGGCTCAAGGCTTCTCGCCTTGAACATCTTCGCAGCCGTCTCGAATCAAACCCCGCAGAAAAAAACAAATGATTCGAAATGAGCTAGCG
>JAAMXW010503715.1:0-10981 GCA_019702695.1 Amphidinium carterae
AACAAATTCCACAAGTATCCAATGCTTTTGACCAACATGTTTTGTGCAAAATTTCCCTAGCTCCACATTGTTTTGTTCTGATATGTGGCAACCAATATCAACCCTTTCTGCAGCTCAGCTCATTGGGGATGCAATTGCCTTTCCTTTTGGGGGGGAAAACATATCAGGATGTTTTTTTTGTGTTTTGCCTCATTCGCTGTATTGAGTAATGTGTCCAAGAGGTTTGCATCCATCTTCATGATGGTCTCCTTTGCATGGGTCATGAAGGGTTCCCACTCCAAAATCTCAGTCTCCATCCACTTTTTGCCTGCAGCCTGACCTCCACAAATGGGCTCAAGTTCGTAGATGGCCTTCTCAACAACCTCCTTGGTCTGGTCTCTCAAAGTATTGCTCAGCTTGGACACATGATCCAAAGCCTTTGTGATGAGCCCCCGAGTGCTTTGCAAATAGATGTCTTCCTTCTGCTTCAACACACCATCTTTCTTCTGGGTTTGCTGCACAAGCCTCCCCAATTCACCACACCTGAGCAGAAGAAGATTGTCAATGGGAGTCCCATCGTCCAGACTAGACTCCCTCAATATCTTCTGCAATGCCAGACCTGATTGGATCATGTCAACATCACTCTCCATGGCTGTGTTTGGGACCACCCTGAGAGCCTGGCTAGCTGTGTTCAGGCATTGTGTAAGGCTCTCCATAGAATGGGCTTCATCTTGCATCAGTTCTGCAACAGCGGTGCAGATGTTCACAACTGCAACCTTGAACACACCCATGTCATTCTTCTTAAGTGTCTGCTCTGACAATGTGCAGTGCTTCAGCTCAGCACCCCAAGTTTGGCAATTGCTGAAGAACACTTGCACATCTGAGTCCTGCTTCCATGTAATGTCCTCTGCCATCTTGCACAACCTTGCTTGCAAGGCTTGCTGCCCCTTGTGCTCAACCAGCTTGCCACACTCAGCAGCAAGCTCACTCAAATGTGCATCCAAGGGCAATGCTGATGTTGCCTCTGTCATGACATCCATAAGTTTCTGCAAGTTCACATCAGTGTTCTTGACCCCTTGAAAGAGGTCATTCACCTTCACTGCAAAGGTTTCAACAAGCTCATCTGTCGTCCCTGGCATCAAAGACTGCACCAAATCTGGCAAAGTCTGTGCAATCTTCAGCAAGACATCCAAGCCAGCATTCTCTAAGGACAATGCCTGCAGCTCTTGCATGTAGGTGAGAACCTTTGGACCCTTAGCCTCCATAGCTGGAGACAAGAACCATGCCATCTGATCATTATACCACGTTGTCCGCCTGACTGCACTGCCAATGACACAGAGAGCTGAGTCATTTGACTTAGAGCTTGCTGCCCTGAGCCTTCTCACTTCAACCTGGGAGGGGAGTTGCAAGCAAATGAAAAGCACCAAGCTGTCATCTTCTCCATTCGCTTGTTACAGAGGGACACATTTCCTTGCTGTTCTTCCGGCTGTTGTTGGGGTATATTCAGTCGACTCATGAATTACTCACCCCCCCCAGGACATGGTTGAAACAACATCCCTTCCACATTTTATTGTGAAACCGTTTTAACATCTTTTTTGGCGCCACAAAACAATCTGTTCCCAAAGTACTTGTGTTCAGAAGCACAGAACCTCGTCCTGCCTGTGTGTGTTGAAACTTGGGCGCATGATGGCCAAGAGAGCTGTGAAGATAGAGCAGGATTCGTCATGTGCAATCGCTGAGGTTTGGTCGAGCTCAGATAAGTCCACACTAGAGAACAACAACAATGAAGCCTCACAAATTGACATCACCTGATCCTTGCATCTCTCCCCTTCCACAATCAGTGGTGCCAACAAGTCCATGAAAATGTACTTCTGGAAGAGCTTGACCTTCTCTGGTGATGTGGTAGCCAATGCTTGTACTGTGGGTGCCCTATGATCAAAGACTCCTGGCTCTGTCAAGAATGGATTCAAGATTGGCAGCATCTCCTTCCACTTTTTCTCACTCAGAAGCTGCTGCAAGAGGCGCTTCACGACTTCCATCTTCACTCTAGCAGGAATAGCCACACCATCTGACACCAACATGTCAAGTATATCATGCAGACTGGACAAAGACTGCTGGTGCATCTTGTCACCAACCAGCTTCTCAGCCATCTCAACTTGGCTCACATAGGCATTCAATTTCATGTTCTCTGCTACCTTGTCTGGATCGTTCTTGGCAGACATCCTGGCTACACACTTCTTCAATCCAACAATGGCGCGACCATCTAGTGATCCATCAGCAACCTTTGCAAGTGGAACCTTTGCTTTCCATTCTGCAAGAGAGCCACCTGGTGGACAACACTGAGCTAAGGCTGCTAAGAGACATGCTGTCAACCAAGTACTATGTTTTTCTAGAGAAGGTGGATTCACTGAACAAATAGAATGTTTGTCATGAAAGGCCCAGTTCAAATAGCAAGACTGCAAAGACAATAACTTGTGGTTTGGTCTAGACTTGCTTTTGAGGCCCAGAGAAACAGCCTTCCACCAAGAGCAATGTTTCCTCACTGCCAATGGCACTTCCTCTGCCAGGGTCCTCAATGATTGAGGGTGCAGCCAAGCTTGCGCCTCCACTGCCACTTGAGCCTGCAAAGAGAGACATCAAAGAGGGTTGCCTGGTCGATCCAGCTGCAGATCCATCTGCACTTGCTGCTGTGGTTGATTCCTCCGGTGAGCCAAGCAAAGAAGCACTGGAGCTCCTTTTCATACCAGGTGGTGTGAAGAAGTTCTTCTTGCCACTTATAGCCTCAGGTGGTGCTGCAGCTGCTGTGGCTGCTGCTGCTGCTGGGCCTTCAAGCAGCGATGAAGCATCTGCAACCATCTCCTCATAGCCAGGCTCAGGCACGGTCTCCGTGCAATCAGACAACTTTTTGCTTCGCCAAGTTTTGTAGGAGGGCATGTAGGCCTGTTTGTCCAACAACTGCTTCAGTCCAGTGAATTCATTCATCTTCTCTTTGGCATAGTCTATGTAGTCCTGAGTGTGATCTTGGTCAACAAAGAACCCAGCTGGAAGATGAGTCCTATGTAACTCTGTCCCCATCCTCACTGTGAGAACTCCTTTGCGAAATTGTGTTTCATCACCCTCCTCCGAGAAAGCATAGACACTCTCCATGCCTTTGCCATCCTCCTTGGGCACTGTCAACATGGGCAAGAACTTAAGCGTTCTGGCAGGCACTCTGGCAAGACCTGTGGATCTCCTCAAGTCATTCTCTGAGGCAACAGAGAAGTGGCGTTGAATCTCAAGCTCCACACTGACATTCCCTTCCACCACTTTGTCCTTCACTGGTAGTGGAGCCTCCTCCCTGTAAGCCTTTGCATTGTTGAATATCGTTGCAAACGACTTGTCCTTCTCATAGTCTTCCACCACCCCCTCCCATGTCTTCCATGGAAAAAACCAAGTCAAGGTTTCATAGCAGGGTCCACAAGAGTCTCCAAGGGGCTTCTTGCTGCTGCCATCAGCAGCATACAATGCCCAATCCACCTCCTAATTTGGACAACACAGATCACTTTTAACAAGTGCATCTTTTAAAGACCCAAGCAATGAAAGTGAACACAAGTGAAAGTGCTCCTAGCTACTGTGTTCAAACCATCATGAAACAAAAGCTTTCTGGTTCTTGTTTGGGAGACTGCACACACTGGTTCATCATTCCCATACTCCTTGGCAGTCTTCTTGCACAGGGCACAAGAGGTAGCAGGCTTCTGCATCAGCTTGAGCTTCTTAGTCTCTGGACCACTCTGCTGCTCATTCTTCTTCTTGGCAGGCATGATGTCAAATGCAAACCACAAGGCAACACCGACTCCAACAACCGCAAAGAAGCACAAGGCTGACCACAGAGCAAGGTTTCAAGACAACCCTCACAGTCTTGCAATGCAAGGTACCCCTACTAGAGAGGTGTCACTGAGAGCTGATGTTGCAAAATGGAATCCATGTTGGATGCACAGAGCTGCTTCATACCCCTAACCCCACGACCAAAAACAAGTTTTGCAAACCACTGACTGAATATTTCTGAACATGAGCATTACAAGCAAGCCAACACCTACATTAAGGAATTCACCACCAGTGATGAGGATAGCCTGGTTTTTGACAACACACATGACTTTGACAAAAAATGCAATGAGCACTTGTGGCACATAGTTCTGACATCCATATGATTTTTTTTTATAGAGAGGCCAAGCAGAAAACCAAATCCTTGCAGTCTTGACCCACCTGAAGAAGCATGACATGACCCCACAAATTCTGTTGGTAGTTCCTGCTACAGACATTGATATCCGGAAGAGAACAATCAGACATTGCCCTCCCAATGTCAGCAAGACTGTACCCCAGCAAGAGAGAAGTCATGTGTTGTTTGGAGCATGCCTTTTCTGATGCTACTGGATAGGCCTTGCCACACATGTCTCAGACAAGAGAAGGACAATCATGGGTTGTGGTACACCTGAGTATGCTGTCTCTTTTGAATTCAATGAATGTCCAACAGTAGAGCCTTCTTTTCTTGCTCTTGCACCTGAGCTACAAAGAAACAGCATCAATTCTAAGAAACCTTTTCTTGACACAGAACTCTAAACACAAGAGCAACTACAAGTCTAAGAACAATTTGTGTGTGAGTGTGTGCCAGAATCAATATGTAACGAAACCAGATTCTGCCCGATCGGTGTTGGGTGATCCAAGAGGGGAATGGGGTGCCAAGCCAGTCAACCAAAAATCTGTTTTATTTGTACTTAGCATTTTTTTCGGGTGGGGCTGCAAAGAATGGTTTTTGAAGCTACTTCCTAGCAGAGAAGTGACCAAGCAAAACTCCTACAAGTCTTACCTTGACGAGACACTGCCGAACCACGTCCTTTTTCTTATGTTGCTAGAACTTAAAACTGTCAAAGTACGTCCAGAGGGGGTCTCACTCCAACAACTTCTTGCCAGACTTTGACTTGGAAAGGTTTTTGCTCACAAGACTTTGTGCACCTCATGTCTGATTTTTGGTTTCAATACATGCACCTCAATGTAATCTCACTGCGGTCCACAGATCAGTTGAGACGATATTTTGTTTCTGTTACAGCATCCTTTCTAAGTAATGTAGGGGGTTCCTCAACAAGGTCCAATTCACCAAAACTCCACTGCTAGTAGAATGTCAACAAGCCAAAACAACTTTTCAAGGCCACATACCAAAGAGGTCCTTTGGCTCACTGCCCTCATTAGGCTCTGGCTCGCGCTCATAGCACATCAATGCTTGAGCATCAGGCATGACCCCCAGCAACTCCCTGCATGCATGTCTCTCAGTCCAGGTGAACATGTTTTGTTCAGTGCTCCAGTGTTCCTGCTTTGTGGCACATTCATGCCTAGAGAGCCATAGTGTCATGAAAGCCACTGGTCTACCTCCGTAAAGCCCATCTCGTCCTTTTCTTCTACGCCCCTTTGCTGTTCTTGTGAGCACACACTTTGAATGTGCCTTGTTCTTGCAGACAGCTTCAAAGCTTTCCTTCTTTGCATAATACGATATTCTGCCTCCCTCAACTTCAAGTGTGGCAGTGGCTTTGTCACTGGGTCCCTTCCTTCCAAGATCTCTTTGTGGTGATCTCTGTGAAGCAGGCTCAGCAATGCAAGCAGCTGGTTGACTGCCAGAAACTCCATCTTCAGCACCCATACAAGGAACTTCAGGACCAAGAGCTATGTTGGGAGCTTGATCTGTACTTGATCTTGCACCGTTTCCTACATCAATACAAGCAGCCATAGTAGTTGCTAGGGATGCTTCAACATGTGCTGCCTCAAATGCTGGATGTTCAAGGCCATCTCTCATGGTTGAAGAAGCTTCACGTGCACCTTCATCAGCTTCAGATTGCAACTTTGGTGTTTCTTCTGCCATCTCTGCTGTCCTCCAGAGAAGGTCCTCTAAACAATCATCCTCACTATTGTTGTCCTCTTCATCTTCTGCTGCATTTTCCTCCAACTCCAAGAGCTCATTTCCTCCTTCCTCTTCTTCATCAAGACTCTCATCAGATACTTCGTCTACTGGTACAGGGTGAACCACAGAGCTCATGTTGCCTGCAGAAGCTGGCCTTGTCTTTCTTTTAGAGGGCTTTCTTTTTGTAGGCCACAAGTGAAGTTCCTGAAGCTGCTTGTAAGCCACCACAGACACATACTTTGGACAGAGTTTTTCCAAACCTCTCTCACTGCTTTCCAGAATATAATAGCTCAAAGTCCAAGCTTGCTGCAAGTCCAGATCTTTCCAAGCATGCCACTCGTCACAAAATTGCAACGCGGCCTGAGTGAATACAACATGAACATGTTTTTGGCAATTGTTTTACTTGTGTTGAGCAGGAAGGCTTAAAAAAGACAAATTGAGAAGTTTCATGTGGTTCAAGACTTTAAGTGCAACCGGTTAAGGAGATAATTGAAGAACAATTTGGCTATAGACCTTCAAGCAAATGCTGCTAGCATCTTGTCCAGGAAGCTGAGCAAAATCAGGCACTTGAACTCTCTTCATTCGCTGGCAAGAGAGCACCATGGGTTTCCACATCATGAAGCCCACATGTATCCAGACTTCAGGAACAGCTCTGCTTCCCTCAATCTCTGCAATGGCATTTTCATGAGCAAACCTCATGAACATACGACCTGAAGAGATCTTGTCCTTCTCCAGCTTGCCTGCAAAAGTTTGTTTGATGTTCTGCCACACTGCCTGTCTGAATTTCAAAATCTTCTTCCCTTCATCACTACAGACACATACACCAGTGGTCTGACATATGCTTGCAGCCTTTCCAGCATCAAGGGGAACATGTGCTCCATGTGCTTTGGGAACATGCATGCACTTCCACTCCTTCTCCAAAGAGACACCCAGGTTGCTTTTCTTATGTGAGCTGCTTGCCCAAGCAACAGCATGTGTAGCTTCCATAGAGACCAGATCTTTGACATCGAAGAGCATGCCCCCTGGACTTGGCACTGCAGTCATGCAAGAAAGCAATGGCCTCAGCCTTGGCAACAACTCTCCCAGTTTAGCAAGATTGTTTTGGCCATGTTTCTCTTCATACTCTTGCAATGTGTTCATCTCCTCTCTAATCCTCTCCCTTCGTTGGTGAGCATCCAAGGTGAGCTGCTTGTTGGCCAGCTGGATGGCACCTTTGATGTTGGTTGGCTTCATTTTGGCAACACGTGCCATCTCTGTGGCCCTGTCCATGATGGGAAGCGCTGAAGTCCTCAGCCAAAAGCTTTCACCTCTCTGCTTCTGTACCGCCCTCTTGACATACAACATGCGGGGTCCAAAGCTAGTGTGCCCAGGTCGCCTCTCTTGCAATGATTCTGTGGCCAGCTTACCCAACCTGACCAAAGCAGTGTCTTGGTATTTACCCTCTGTCCTATACATGTGACCAAGCTGGGTCATGTTCGGCCTGCCCACACTGCCTCTAGCAGCCACGTGCAGAAATGCTCTCCATGTCCTTCCAGGTCTCTTGGTCTTGGCTTTCTTGGTCATGGCCTAAGTTTGCAAACTGGGAAATTGAGCTACTTGTAGTTTATAAAGGGGTCTCTTTCCAAGAACCCAATCCTTGATCTTCTTGCACATCACCAAGAAAACAACAGAGATAATGATTTATGAATAGAAGAATGCCAGACATAACACGGTTGGACATGCTTGTGTTGGCAAGAAATTCACTGCAATGGAAACACTTTCTTGAGAGTGTGACTTTCACCCTGCACCATTAAAAACTAAGGAAGATAATTCTTGTTTAGAAAATGCAATGATGCAACACTTAGGTCCAAACCTTGGCTCTTTCAGCTTTGAGCTTCAAAATGTTCCTGGTTCTCCTCAGACCAGCTGTTGTCTTAGTGCGGAAAGTCTGTGCAACCCACATAGCACTGGTGTAGGCAAAGTCCATAGTTGCAGTCTGGGTGGATTGCAAAACAAGACATCTGCGGATTGATGCATGGCCAGCTTCAATGTTTGAGATGTTAGTTCCCAAGAGCTGTGCATGGCATATGAGCACTTGCTGTATGTCAGTGTCAGAGCGGCCATGTAAGGTTTCCAGGAGATTTCTGGTCCAAGCATCAAGCAAGCATGGCTTGACATTCCTCACCTCTTCCAAGAAGTCAGGGTTGTGTATGGCTTTGAATATTGCCCAAGGGTAGGTCCTGTGAGGGTTGCCAAGATAATGTTCCACACAGCAGCCTTGCCTGGAGAGAATGCTGAAGAACATGTTGTTGAAGCCGGCTGTGCAGCAAGAGGAGGGCATCATCCACCAGAGCTTGTCATCAAAGAGGTCATCCTGCAGAGATTGAAAGAACTCTTGCTCGTGTAGACCATGAGCAGCCACAGTCAACATCCAGTGTCTCCTAGGGCGAGAAGTCATGTCATTGTCAGTCTTGAGCAAATGCTGTGCCATCAAGACCCTCTGCTTCACTTCCCAGCGCTCAGAAACAACTTCAAATTGCCTATGCAGCAACGTTCTCAAAGGTTCTAGCATCAATCGACAGGCAATGAGCATTCCAAGAGGGTTCTCAGCATGCAACCAGTCCAAGGCAACCTTGACATCATGCTTATGCTGCTCTGCTGACTTCAGATTCTCAGGAATTTGGGAAGGTGCCTCTCCAAGCTGGCCTGGCATTTCAAGTCCCACATGGCTGTTGGCCTGGCAATCCTGTGTGGGGTCAGAGGCAACAGGTCTGGGATCATCACCACACAAGATGTTATTGGAGCCATGATGAGGAGCTGGCAAGTCAGTTGAGGATGCAGATACACAAGAGGCAAACTTCTCATAGGCAGGGATGATCAAGCCATGGCATGCACATAGGATGCCTAAGGCATCAACAGATTCAGCTGCTCCTGTCCATCTGTGGTTAGGCCAGGCAGGTGGTGCTTTACCAGCCAAGCAATATGTCAGCCCCTCTTCCATAACAGCACTGATTTGATCAGAATCTGTAAGGCCACCATCTAGGTTAGATGGATAGTGCTCCACTGCTGAGCTGTTCCTCCAATCCCCATTTGGCAAGTGTTGCAATAACATTCTCTTGACAAGTGAGCCCCCATCAGGTAGAAAGAGCTCCACACAAAGTTGTCTGTATTTGTAAGCTTCTGCTGAAGGGGCACCTTGCATAACAATGAGCCTCTCCCTGATGACAGATTTCAAGCACCTGCGAAACATTGCCATTCCTGCTGCATACCTCAGGCTCAAAGCAGCATGAAGCATGCCCCTGATGTGGTCTGGGATCATCTTGTCGAAGCTACGAATGAAGATTCTGGAAGTGTGATGGACTTCACAGAACATGTGCAACTGGCACCAATCACCTCTGGAAGCAGCAATGTGTTTGTCAGCCTTGGGATTTGCGGGGTTCATGTCAGTGCAAGCACATCTGGATTTGCACTTAAAGTCTGCAGCCCAGTGGCTCACAGCACTGCTTTGCTCCAAACATGTGGCAAGAACTTCAGCAGTGCCCCTCTCCATAGATTGCAAGGGGTTGGGTGTGTGACCAATGAAGCTCAGGCACCCTGCACTTGATTTCAAGACCATGCCATACTGCTGCTTACTCTGCAATATCTTCGTGATGGCTGAGTCCTTGACTTTGTTGGGCAGAGCACACACTGCAGCCACATCACTCAAGCTACCTCCAGCACCATGCAAAGCAACACCTCCAGGTGGTTGGACACCAGATAGATTTGCAATACTTGTCTTGAGCGGGGTCTCATCATAAGCACAAGAGTCAACATATGCAAGCTTCTCCACATCACCAAAACATTCTCCAATGATTTGCTCCACTCCAGATCTCAGTAATGTTGCTGACAGTAGCTGTGCATTCACCAACCTATACAATTTCTTGGGTAGAGTAGTCCTGCTAACACCAAGTTCCTCAGCTCTCTTCACCGTGCTGGTATAGTGGAAACTCTCAGGGGCAGTTGCCAGAAAACACTTGTGCAATTGCAGATATGCATTGTCCAATGTGCTTTCTAAATGCTGGCCAGCAGCCAAACATCTCAACAAGATGCCCCCATTGATAGATGGTTCTGTGAGGCCCTTTACCACTTCCCTGACATATGACTCTTCACTTGCAGCAAACATAGTAGCAGGTAGTGAACACATGGCTGAATCATGGCCATCTCGAATTTGAAACAGTCCTGACAATATTGTTTCAGCCCTGCAAGCTTGCAATGCACCACTGGAAGTAGCACTATCTTGGAATGGTGCTTGCTCTAGCAATTGTGTTGTGTCAGCCTTTTTGGGGGGCCTGCCAACTTTCCTTTTCTTGATGGCTGCCTCTGCATGAGGCTCTTGAGCTCCTGCAACGCCGCCAAGTATCTCAGAAACATCCATACACTCACCAACAGATACTTCAGGCACTTGTGCTAGTCGCAGCCATGATGAAGGTACAGCATTTGAGGCACTGGCCATTGCCAAGCTGGCCCAAGAGCCTGTAGCATTTTCTCCTCCCCCTCCTCCATCTTCATCTGCTCCAACACTGGAGCTGGATGCCAATGCTGCCCATTTTGATGACATTCCCAGACCACAGACAAGTCATTTGGCCAAGGTCCTATTGAATTCTGAGCCCTGCACAAGTAAGAGCAGCACACATTGTTGGAACCAAACACACCTGAAACATATAAATGCACTCAAGAATAGAATGATTTTTGTGGTGTTTGTAAAACCCCACAGATGTAACTGGGTAGTTTGAGGCGGAATGGTAGTCCAGAGAATCTGAGCAGGCACCATTGTTTCATCTTCACTTGTTAGCGAATAGAGTTGTGCCAACATTTCATGTACAGCACAATGCTTTCCACAATGCTGTGGGGCATTGGTTTTGTTTGCCACCACATGAAGAAGACAATCAGCTTTGAAGTGCCCCATGTTGTTTCACACACTTGATTTGCAATGCAAAAAAAACACTTGGCCCACATCTCAACCACAACTGTGAGAACAGAAGTCACACCACAAACGCTAAGTCTTATCATGGTCGCAAGGTTTGAGCTTATTTCTGATCAAGCTGTTGGGCAGAACAT
>JAAMXW010605703.1:0-12310 GCA_019702695.1 Amphidinium carterae
CACACACACACACATGTCAATCAAGAGGAAAAACCTCTTCAAAAGGCGCTGCCAAGGGCGGAAAACGTGTGTGTCAGCCGTCTTGGACGTCAGCGAGGTCTGCAAGGGGCATGCAACCTACTCCGGCCAACAAGCGCGGGCGGGGCGCGAAAAAACCAGCAGGTCTCACCTTTACTTTTTGTGCCCTGCCTCACTATTGCGATGGGCCTCTGCTGTACGGGCGCATTGCCACGCTCATCGATGGTGATTGCTGAAGCCGCCTCTAGGGCATTAGGTTGACTTGCGTAGGTGACACGCCTGCGTCAAAGTGCGTACCTAACAGAAAACCTTGCTGGTGGCCTTGAGCTGCCGGAAGGTCTGGGTACTGTGGCAGTGTGGCCGGTCTCCAGAACACCATGCAAAGTCGGGTAGCAAAGCACTTACGCAGAGTCCCACTTTGCACGATGACCAGCTTCATACCAAGTGAAGCGCTGCTCGGGCAAGGGCAGTATCCAAAACCCTTTCCTTGAGTGGGCACTCAAGCTTTCCAGCCTCAAATCTTCGTTGCCAAATGCGAATGGTGTGTAATCAGCAGTATCTTGCGGATCTCTTGGCATGTCCTCCATAGGCCATGAGTTCAAGAGGACTGGAGCGTCTAAGATGCCCAGTGCTTTACGAGCACTGATGCGTATGTCCTTCGTGTGGGAGGCAGACATGCCTCCAACTTCAGCACCATAGACTCCAACACTATAAAAAGACTTGATGACTGCACTCTGCAGTGTTTTGACAAAGAGGGCATGCAGAAGATCCAGGGATGACAACAACCTGGTGGTCTGCCATGAGTAGCGGTCACCGGCTGACTCACAGCATCTTGTATCAGCACATGACGCAAGCAGCGCGAAGAGGGGGTAGCCGCTGTCCAACGCAAAAGCTTCGAGCTGCTTGAGCGGAATTCTCTCGTAGCATTTACTGCAGTCAAGGAAAATTCCAGCTTGTGGTTTCCTAGCAGCGGAAGCCCTAAGGAACAATGTTTGATAATGGCGGCTAAGTCGTCGGTACACCAAGACGACTCTGAGGTGGTCGTGTGCTCAAAAACCACTTCCCCAAGTTGCCAAGGCGGTAAGTTCTGCCTGGTGTCGATGTGCTGAACAGGCTCTGGGCCTGCCAGCGCACTACAGCTGCTACTTGCTAGAGCACCAACCTGTTGTGGAGGCAATGGCTACCGCCTCCCAAGTGGCTGAGCTTCGTCGCCAATTGCTCGACACTGGTCCTTGCACCTTTTTTGAGTGGCCTGCTTTCTTGGGTCAGCACCCACCTACTGTGGAGAAGCAGTACCCAGAGCCAGACAGCGCAAAGTGGCGTGAACATGTCAGCGACATGTGGGCGCGTAGTCCCAAGAATATGTACAAGTGGATTCGGTACCGCCGCTGCTTGGGATCTTGCCATCCGACATGAGGATGCGAAGGTCCCACAAGGTATCAACATCTCTGGCCTCGAGGCGAAGTGCTTTTGTGGTCACTAAGGGAGCAGCGCATCTGCTCACCATTCATGAGGTCTCTCCCAAAAGAAGCAACAGCACTAAAAAGTTCCTTGCAATGTTCCCGGCCCAACTCTGGAGTTCGCTCGGTATCTGTGCATACATGTTAAAGACAAGCACGCCTTTGTCGTACGGGAGCAGGATGCCGATTCCCAGTGTGTGCCAGCTTCGATTCTCTGAACCGGTTACACATATTTACAGGGAAAGGCAAACCCTCCGCTGGGACTTCCAGCGGTATTTTTGGCGGCGACAAATTCACTGTAGTAGCCAAGTTCTCAATTTGAAGAGTAGGGACGGTACCAACCTGTCCACAACTGCAAGCCTGCTCACTCCAAGTTCCAGGTTACCACAGTGCATGGGGGTGGCACACTCCTGCCCAGGAAGCTGCACAAGATGCAGAGTGGTGACAAGCAAAACGCCATAAAGTTGCTTTAAATTTAGCAGATGCCTGATTTCGTCGTTTTTTTCCTGGGACCAGCCCGGTTTCGGCATCTGCGCACAGCTGAGCATGCTGAACGTTAAGCGATTGATGTTGCCCTTGCCCCTGGTTTAACACCTAGGGAATTACAGGTTATGAGCCCAAGTCGGAATGATCAGATGCGAGAGCGAAGTCGGAGTCATGAGCCTGATACCCCACGACGAAGAGTCCCGGGCACACCAACTGCGCATATGGAAGATCATCTTCAATTTCACGACTCGCCACAGCTACCACATGTTGTGCCAAGTACACCGCATATATTATAATGCTCAAGATGGATCCCAACCTTCCGTTACCACTGCTGGTCCGGACATAGTCGCGAACAGCCCATACGACAGCTTTTAGCTGAGAATGCTGCATCATGAGCTGTGTCATAAGTTTGCCCATCGTTGACATTCCATGCCATTCCTGGGCTAGCTGAACTATATGAAAACCACCTGAGAGGCTGAGAAGGTGCTCGAACCAAAGAAGCAGCAAAAAAAACTCAAGGCGGACAACAACTCTCTGAGTTAGGCAAGCCGTATTGCCACCACCATCCAGGTGAGTTTTCGACTTGCGCCAAAATGGGTACGGCAACAGTGATTATTAACATTTTTCCCAAGGCAAGAGTCGTCCGCTTTAGTCGGGGGCGCGAGCTGGTCTCTGGAAACTAGGCCAGATCCTGCGCGCCGGGCGCCCTGGCTGCGCAGCGCATTCGCAGGGACGCTAGTATTACTGGTGTCTCCTGGCAATACGGGCCGCCGCTCGAGTTAGCTGCTCCAGCGGGGGCCTCAAAGATAGTGGGTCTTGTCTTGACCTTCTTGATCTTGAGCTGTCCGCAGTCTTGTGTACGCATGTAGGAAAAGTTACATTTGCCCGTCGCCTTCACCCTTCCTGCGTGCCGGTTACAGTCCAGGCATTGTAAGAAGGCTTCATGTTTCACAACACGCTGGTGGGCACCAAGTTGAAAGGGCGCGTCAGGATCCTGAGCACGAGGTTGCGCTACAGGAGGTTCAACTGCAGGTTCAGCTGGTAACCTGGCTCTTGGCTCAGCTTCTGGTCGTTCTCGAAGTTGCGGTCCTAGCTGATTTCCTCGAAAGTCGTCAGCGGTTATCCTGCCACAGTCCACGTCAGCTTGCTTCAAGTGGGCTTTAATCCACCTGAAACGTTGCTTAGGCAGCAGCGCATTCAACGCTCTTTGCTCTAGGTCACGGTTGCATTCCTTAGGTTGGCGTCTGCCTGTTTGCAAGGCCTGCAAAGCCTTGACAACTCCTTTACAGTCGCTGACCACTTCATGTGGTTGGTACTCTTCCAGAGCACGCACCACAGCCAAAAAATCCGCCCTGCAAACGGATTGTGTCAAGCCAGGGAGGGGAAGCCAGACCCTCTCCTGAGTATTGGTGTAGTAGCCTACTCCACAGCAGCGACCCTCAACGGTGCGGTGGCTTCTGACAACGATATGTGCTTAGCCATGGACGCCCGCATCACCAGTGTTGTTCAGGCAATATGGAATATGAGAAAGACCTTGAAAGCTCGCAGTCTCCATTCTGTGGAGGACCAACGCTTTCTGATCGAATCAATCATCACTTGGATGAGAAGGTGGCCATGCAACATCGCATCATCACATCGCTGGATACTAGACAGCATACCTTGTCTCAGCTAGGAACTAGAGAAGCTCGGCTCGAAGCTTGTAGATCGCCAAGAAGAAGTGGCAGGAGAGCAGAGACGGGAATTCATGAAGTTTCGAAGTGAGATCCTGGCGAAGGTTGGAGTCGATGAGCAGAAGATCCGTAAGATTACAGAGGACTATCTGAAGACGGCAACTGGAGATGGAGAGAAGAATGTGAGAATCGACATGTACAGCAAGGCCATCCGTGATGTCGAAGAGAATCAGAAGACCGTATTGGCCACCCTGTCGAAGCTGAAGGAGTCTTTCGACGGTCGCGTACTTGCGTCGTCGAAAGATCAAGAGAGAATTCAAAATGCGGTGAGAGCGCTGCGTTTAGCTTGGGTGAAGCGCAGACTGATACAGAGGCCTCTGCACAAGATGATTCAGAGAAGCTGGTTAGTTTGGTGTCTATTCGTGCCAGGCTGGTAGATGGAGCACTCCGTGGAGCAACTAAGCTAGGTGTACACCACAGATGACAAGAAGTTCCGAGTGGGAGAAGTTGTTATCTTTACGGACCTGGATGGCAATATTGAAGCTCATCATGTGCGGGGACACGGGAGTTTGATCTTGGATACTCCGTTGACTCGTGATTATCCTGCGGGTTCTGAAGTGAGGACTCTGATGGGACCAGAGCGGGTCTATGAGAATGGACCTAAGCAATACGTGGGGTATGACAATGGACGTCAATGGATTGCTAGAGTGATTTTGCCGGAATCAGGACAATCGGCCATAGGAACGGCACAACTGGGAGGATCGGCCTCACCACCTCATGGAACTAGCGTACCAGTGTTTGGGGCTCCGGAATGGAAGGCGGAGTTAAGTGAGTCACGGGTTCCGCCAGAGAATTCTAAACCTGCCGGGTTTGCAGCACCAACAATTGGCTATATGCTGAACAAGGGAATCCTGGTGTTTCCGTACTTGGATCACCAGGAATCAGCCTTGGAGGTGGAAGTGTCGGTGTGGGAGGATCACCAAGCACTATTCCAGGTCAAGAAGGACGTGATCAAGCTAGGTCAGCTTCTCCAATCACTGCAAATGATGAGAGGATCCTCGGGCGGTACTTCACCCGAGGATCCCAGGGACTGGGAGAAGAAGACCGTGCGAACGTGCTACGAAATATTGAAAGAGGGGTGTTAGAGCCGGTCAATCACAACGATCCCAAGGAAAGGTGGAGCGGATTAGACTCAGCTCTACCTCCTCTACCTCAGATTCCCGATGAAGACAAGAACCAAGTACATGTCCGAGCAGCGGTAGAACGCTGGGAGTCAAGATTGATTCAGTTTTACACAACTATTTCTCCGAAAGCAGGCGCGTACATTAAGGCAGTCCTGGCTGGAGTGGCGAAGACTCTTCCACTTTATCGAAAAGAACACAACCCCCAGGTTATCCAGAACATGACTTTTGCAGAGATAGCATTCCATCAAATTGCCGAAGCGCACACGTGTCGATTCCTGGGCGAAATGAAGTTGTCTTCCGAGTCCTATGAGAGGGCTGCTTCGATCAAACTAGAACCTTCAGCTACGATTCAGCTGTTGATACATTATGATCGAATTCTACCTCCGCCTCCAGTGGAACTGAAGCGATGTCAGGACTACTTCTTGAATCCGCCATGTACCGCGACAAAGCCCAACTTCGTTTGTGATGAGATCATGAGATGGAAAGGAATGGGTTGGAGATTGAGGAAGTTGATGAAGCATTACCCAACTCTGAATGAGATGACGCAAGGTTTCACAACCCTAGTGAAAGGCATTGTCGAGTCACATCAAAATTTTCAAGCCAAGTATCAGCTCCATGCCATGAATCTCAACACCATGACGGTGACGACGGAGGAGCTCATTCAGTTCTTTACCTTAGTGGAGTCGCTCTTGACTGAGTTTCATTCCTCAAAGGGATATACCACGGTTCTTGCTCCCTTGGTGGATTATCAGCAACGGAACACGGGGCAGAAAACTCCGAAGCTCAACGCAACGGATGGCAACAAGAACCAGGACAATCCCGATCAAAAGGGAAAGAAAGGAGAAGGAAAAGGAGGAAAGTCCGGAAAGAAGGACGCAAAAGATAGTCCAAACAAAGGAAAAGGAGGTCAGCCTCCGTCAGGACCCTCACCGGGCGGTACTCCAGCCGGTGGGGGAAAGAAGGCTGATGGTGGGAAGCCGTCAGGGTAAAATCCTAAGAAAGCCGAGGGAAATGGAGAAAAGAGGGATTTCAAGAAGAATCAGTGCTTTCTCTTCCTCAATGGCAAGTGCACTAAAGCAGCAAACTGTCTATACGGTCACTTGGTTGGAGCAGATGGTAAACCACAACCAGTGGCACCTGAGGTCTTGGAGATGTACGAGAAGAGGATTAGAGAACGACAGGCACAGGCAAAGGCGAAAGCGTCGATGATCACTGCCGATGGGAGTGTATCAATCGCTAATGTCAAGTCATGTGCATTTACTGATGAAGTTTTCTGTCTCTACGACACCAGGGCAAACTGTATGGTTCTGCCCAATGGCCCTGAGTTCAAGGGATCTCCGATCAAGTGTACCTTACCAGGAGAGACTGTGGTAGAGGGACAGGTGATACAGGTGCTTTCCATGAAGAACAACGACGCGAAGGTCAAAGTGGTAGCTCTACAAGGTGCAGCTCCAATCATGCCCATGGCCATCTTGGTAGATATGGCTGGTTGGAAGATTGAGATAACGGACACGATACCTGCTTTGATGGTTGCAACGGATCAACAAGGCAAGAGACGATCTTTGAGTCGGGTTGATGGACTTCATTATCTTTGTCATGAAGACTTTATGGCATGTCTGACGGACGCGTACAAGAAGGTTGATGTGCTAGGAAGAGTTCACCAATCGGCGCTGAAGAAGTACGTTAGGGGCCTCAAGTCCAAGGACAAGGGACTACTGGGATCACTTGCCGAAGCGGAGGAACTCTCATCTGGCAGTACTTTTGCTGATGAGGGAAGAAGCTCAAATGGAGCCAGGAAAGGTGAGAAGTTGAGAACTAACCTGATCCGCGTACCAAAGGAGGTAGATTCTGCTAGAAGACTTTGTTCTTCCACAAGACGGTTTTAGACCCGTCTAATATTGATCGAACCAGGATTGCGTTGTCAAAGCCGACCGGGAATACGGGTGAGCTCTTCAAGAAGATCGCCTTCCTGACCGAAATACATGCGAAGCAGCATAATCGTCGGTTTGCCAGGTCTGGAATAGCGAACAAGGGAGTGGCAATCCAGATGGGAGCGAAGACTGGAAGAGGCACTGGTTTTGACGTTGAGCATCAATACGTCCTCAAGAACACTTTGGAAGAAGACAAGACAGAGCTACTTGAGGCGGTGCATGCATTAGCAAGGACCCATGTGAGCCAGATTAGCTACACCAGCGTCGTGGTTACCAAGCTTGAGGCTGGACAGATGTTGAACCCTCATGTGGACAACAAGAACCACGGGAATATCCGAAACCACACCATTTGTTTTGGAGAATACGAAGGTGGACAGCTCCAAGTGGAACGATTGAACAAGAATGGTGTCTTGGAGTGGCAACTGGTTGGTCTTACAAAGATGTGGGTATCATCCTACGCAGGATCTATGATGCATCGTGTTTCAGAAGTGACGACCGGAGCAAGATACTCCGTGACCTTCTACACGCCAGGAAATTTGGGCATGGTACCCGAAGGAGATTGGGACTACCTCCGGAAGGCAGGATTTCCAATAGACGAGGTGTGTGCAAGGTTGCAGTTCTTTGGAATGGAACTCTTGCAAGGAGCTAAGGTTCCTGGTCGACCGGTAGATACTACGGACACGTCATCAACGTCCGGGCAAAAGCCAGTTTCATTTGTACCTGCGGTATCAAGTCTAGAAACGCAGGAAAGTGAAAACAAGGGTTCAGAGGAAGTACTTTCTCCTCTGGATCCACTTGGAAAATTGCTGAGAGAAGGATGTTACCTGTGTGGCGAGTCCAAAGGGGGCACCACTTGCTCGATCTGTGAGAAGTTGGCCTGTAGCCAGCATATCAGGGTCAGGATAGATCAACAACAACAGAAGGCGCTTCCAGTATGCCGATCATGTTCCCTATTGGATGAGTCCAGCAGACATACAGGACTTGAAACTCTCCCGTTGAACATCAATGAGCTGACGGAAGGCATCAAGGCGCTGGACTGCTTATGCTCTAGCACCTTTGTTCTCAGGATGGAGGATCAGTTAAATCGTATCAAGAGGTAATTGCAGACCGTCTTGGACTTTCTTCAACAGAAGAGACCACGCCAACAGGCATTCTTGCACGGGCAGCGCTGACCATGTACGAGCTGATGGGTTTGCTTAACGAGATAGGGATGACTAATCATCTTCCGTATGCGCTTGTGAGGATACACCATCTCCAGAAGACTTCGAAGGCGTTGGACGTGAAGGACGTGGCACCCTTGACTATGGCATCACCAGAGCTCGTCCATATCATGAGCGCAGCACACAAGGAGCCAGCGGTCAGGGAAGAGGTCAGCATTTCGAATTTCCATGTGCCTTGGGAGAGACAAGAACTGTTTGAAGACATGTCGGTAGAGGATATGAGCCCTGGACACGTCGTACTTGATGGTCCAGGGAACACACAGATCAATGCCAATATTGCGCAAGATGTAGAGAAAGCAGTGGGAATGCAGTCATGTCCAACTCACGGGATGGATCATGGGATTGCAGATCCAGAGTGTGTCGCTTGTAAGCAGGCTTTGGGACCATTGAAAAAGCATCAGCCCGCAAGGAGAATGCTTCCAGTTATCACTTTTGACTATTCAGGACCACATGTGAGCGCAGTTACAGGAGACAAATACGCTCTCATAGTTGTTTGGGCCTATGACAAAACCAGGTTGGTATGGGCATTTCCTGTCGAATCGCCAGATGGGCCAACCACGGTGTCTTGTCTACAAGTGGTAATGGAAGAACTTCGGACCATTACAGGAGGAAGCCGTCCCCCAGTTTTGAGAGCGCACTCAGATAGAGCAACAGCCTTTCTTGGTAAGGACGTGAAGAACTTCCTTCAAGCACATGACATCAGGCAGACCACCAATTCAGGACACGATCCGAAGGCGAATGGATTGGCAAAACGCTGGGTTGGTCTCATCAAAGCTCGAACGACTGCAACGCTCATGCAAAGTTGGGACCAGACTTCTGGCCATACGCGTGTCGCTATGTGGCCATGATGCACAATGCAAGAGTGATGGAAACGGGAAAACTTAATAGTCCAGTGTTTGGCGAAGCAGTCATCTTCAATAAGCAAGTCGACAAGCCGGATGCGTTCACTGGAAAAGGGGAGATTGGTGTTTTCTTAGGATGGAGTCACATTTTTTCCCATGGTGCCAATGTGATGGTGGAAGTCGATGGAGAATGGGACACCGTCAAGACTGCCAAGATTAGAGAGCTGAAGACCAAACAAGTGTGGAGATTGGTGCGAGACGACAACGATCCCAACAATTAAGGTAGTCTATGTCAGCCAACAAGGAGATGTGGCATGGGCACCACCAATGGAACAACTCACTTCAGTCGAAGAATATGAGTTCAAGGGACCGTACATTGAGTATCAAATCAAGAAGCTCTCACCAGGATGGGCTTGGTGGTATCAGTCGTTGGGTGAGGTGATGCCGGATGCAGACACGATCAACTTCACGAAGACAGAACAGGAAACCTCAATCGGTGAAATGAACTTCGAAGAATTGAGAGGGTTTGATCTTGGAGCGGGTACTTCTGCCGAGATCAAGCAGCCTTTCCCGGAGACTCCTGGAATCAGAGAAAAGAAGACTTTGGTGTTGTCTCAGATTTCTAGCCAGGAAGCAGAAACCTCCCTTGGTATCGTACTTGATTCAAGGGAGACCATGCAACCTGAAGACCGGACTACCTTGCAAGTGGAGCCATCAATTGCTGATCAGCAAACAGGCTGGATAGAAGAGAGCACCGGCCAAAATCCAGAGGAGGAACAAGAATATGGCTGGAATCTACCAGTTCCAGTAGACCAAGGTGGATCGTAAATGGTTCATTGAAGTCTGCTGTGCGCAAGATTCTCTTCTCTCACGTCAAGCAGAAGAGACAGGGTGGAAAGCTTTCAGAATTACACAGGCAAAGCCTCTCGAGAGCGTGGAAACGCAAGTCTTGTTTAGAGCAGCTTTGAGGCACTTGCAAGCAAGAGGTAGAGTTCATGTTTGGTTCTCATTGCCATGCACTGCTTGGTCTTCGTGGCAGCGCATCAACAAAGCAAAGGCCGAAGATCACTCTGCAATCAAGGGGAAAGAAAACGAGAGTCTCTTTCTTCAACAGCTGTTTCGCAGTTACGGTTTCCAAATCATGAAGGAAGGAGGGGAGGTCTCGTTCGAGTGGCCAGCCTTCTGTGATGGATGGAAGTGTGATATCGTGAGCGAGTTTGTTGACTTGGAATCAACACATTCTGCGGTTTGCCATGGATGCATGTTTGGACTGGTGACTAAAGCGACTGGAATTCCTATGAAGAAGCCCTTCAGGATTGTCTCAACTGTGAAGAAGCTAACAGAGCATCTGAAGAAGTTCGTCTGTGATCAAAGTCACCCACATGCTGCGACCCAAGGGGCAGCTACAGTGCTTACCGGAAACTATACCGTGCAGTTCTGTGAGGAGGTGATGAAGGCCTTGGATGAACCAACATGTGTGATGAACATAGATGGTACCCCATATTTGGAAAATCTCTACTCGGGACAAGACAAAGATGGGTATACGGTGGATGCCGTCAAGACGATTGGTTGGATGGATGTCGTTGAGACAGATTATCAGAGGAAGTTGCGTGCATGCGAAAACCATGCGAGTGACTACGCTGATTTGGTAAAACATTCGCCACAATGGACGGAACCACTTGCAGAGATCAATACCTTGTACGACCAACAGGGGAGGGTCTCCATTAATGTCACAAACGCGCTGCAAGATCAGGAAGTGCCAGACTTCTTTGCGACGCCGGTGATGAAGCCGCTTACCTTGGATGCGCAACAGATCTTTCAGGATCCAGCGCATTACGAGGGATGGGTAGAGGCAACGAAAGCTGAGCTTGCTAGTTTTGATGCTTTGGGAGTCAAGGAAGATGTTCGTGAGGAACGACATGTGGCTATCCCGTCACAACTGGTGGCAACTGTTAAGCCCAGCAACGCCGTGGCTACTCTTCCTACCCAGGCAGAGAAGGGCGTGAAGACAAATGGTGACCAAATGAAGTCGTCAGACGAGGATCCCCAGGGGAAAGTACTTTTTCCACCTGGGGGCATTTCAGACATGATGGATTCTTCAAGTGCCAAGGACCAAGAAGGGAACTCTCATTTTGTCCTTGAGTACCCAGTCTTCCCGCCATCTACGGCCCAACAGGGTAAGAATAGCGCCAAGAATGCTAAGAACAAACAGGCCAAGAGGTACACCGAACAAGGGATGAATGAGGAAGTGTACAGTAAAGGCAAGAAGAAGGTGCGCATTGTCTGCTGTGGAAATCGACAACAGGTACAAGATTTTGAAGACACGGCAACACAGACGCCACCGTTCTCGATGCTGAGACTGGCTTTGGCAATGGCTTCAGTGTTTGGTTGGATGGTAGCATCAGCTGACATATCCACCGCTTTCTTGCATGCTGCTCTACATCAAGATGATGTTGAACTAGGATTCACCACAGTGTACGTGCGACCACCTAAAATTCTGGTGACGATTGGTTTGGTACCAGAAGGAATTCTCTGGAAGCTCAACAAGTTGGATCCAGAACCAAAAGGTTATCCTTTGCAAAACTTCGACTTTGCCGACCATGGACGAGAAGAGGGAGGATGAACTGACTGCCGATGATGATGCCAAGTCAATGTGCCAGAAGTACATTGGACAGTTGATGTGGTTGTCAACAAGGACACGCCCTGATATATCAGCTTGTCTTGGTATCTTGGCTACCTTGATGGTGAAACGGCCACGGGAATGTGTGTCAAGCCTGGTACACTTGTGGCGTTATGTCTATTCAACGTCTGAATTGGCAATGACTACCGCGCACAGTGCCAGCTGTCGTCATGGACCATTTGACCAAGGAAGCTTATGCCACACTACCTGTGTTTGCGCCTATCGAGCCAATGATCGTTGTGTATACAGACGCATCGTTTGCCGGAGGTGGAGCCTCACCGTGGAGGTCGGAGTCGTTCAGGATGCAGCATCTACTTAGTTTTGCCGTGTTCTTTGGGTGATGGACCTCAACACATTTTGCTTCAATGGAGTTCAAGGCGACAAACACTGACAGCTAACTCGGCACCAGAGGCGGAGATTGCTGCCATTGCGGAGGCCAGGTATTGTGGTGCAAGACGCGTGTCGAAATAGCCACATTCTGCGGTCAGCGAACCCAATTTTGAAGCTAAACACATTTACCGATAGCGCAGTTGCACTACGTCAACTCCGCAACCAAAAAATCACTGTCAGATCCAGGACCTTTGCCAACAAGTTTCACTATGTGAGAGACCTATGCTACGGAACGGTGCAACACCCTCCAGCTGTTATTCTTTCATATTGTCCAGGAACAGAACAGCGCGCAGACGGCCAAACCAAGATCCTTTCAGGCGCGGCGCTGATCAAGGCAAGGACTGAGCACAACCTCGCAATCTGCGAGGTGCCACCCTCTCTCTGACACCATCTTGAGGGGAGAAGGGCTGACCAAAGAGTGTGCGAGTA
>JAAMXW010621948.1:0-10747 GCA_019702695.1 Amphidinium carterae
CCCCTTCCGCTTTCTTGATAGCCACATGATCCTCAACCTTATCTTTCCACATGCGAAATCCAAGTTCCACAGCAAACAACATGGCCTTCGTATGTTGCTCAAGCATCACATTATAACGGTCGAACTGGAACTGTCCTCCCCTCACGTGCTCCAATGCGCCCTTCTTAGCATAAGTATCCGCAATAGCATTGCCAGTGGCATCGCGTCTCTGCTCAGGTGTCATGTTTGCACTGAAGCGCTGATGCGCCTTCACCTTGTGTATTCCCAAATGAACGCCGAGATCCTGGTTTATCCACATGTGGGCACGGGCATCTTTGGCCATGGCATAACCTCGTTTCTTACATGCAGCACGCGCAATGGTGCCCTTGCAGTCAACCTGAACGTCAAGGACACGCGTGCCATCTACCTGCCCAAGAACAACGGCAAGCGCCATATCTTCTGCATCACGTGCAGTTTGATATGTGCTAGCATTGAGCAGTACAGCACCATAGTTTACCTGACAGACTTCACCATCATCGTCTAATGTAACGACCGACCATCCGGCACGCCTGCTCTGGAAGTCGAGCGGGGCGATGGAGGAGCCATCTGTGTAAACACGTCCCGTAAAGGCGCCTGGCGGGCCGATGCACCTGACAGGGGCATCCTCAGTGTACATGGATATCACGTCAGGCCATATAGGGGACCAGAGTTGAGCCTCCAATTCTCCTTCTCTAGATAACTGCAGCAGGTACTCAGCTACACTGCCCTTAAGATTGTGCCGGCAGCGCGAGAGCCTACAACACTGAAGAAGCCTGTGCGCGTAGTTTCCATTATCGGCGCCACAAAGCTCGCATCTAGGGGTCGGGGATAGACCACGCTTGTAAAGCGATGATGCCGTCCAGCAGCATCCGCTAGCCAAGTTGGCAAACACAGCAGCTTTTTCTCTGTTGCCACGCATCTTTCTTCGGACGGCGTCAAGTGGGCTCCACCAGCTGCTCCGTCCAGGGTATTTGCGCCGCGCACGGAACGCTGCGTCAACGGAGCTTCTAGAAGCCTCCTTCGCTAAACCTTTCATGAACGCCGGTGACCTCTTACGCATGTCGTGTCTGACTCCGTAGTGATCCTTAACCTCGCAGGACGATATGACTTCCCACCCGAGAGCCATACAGACCTGTAGGTAGCCCGAAATGGGCCCGGAGACAACATAGGCAGGACGCTTGGACTTGACCAGGCGCCTGGCAGCATTGTGTAAGTCCCGGTCAACTTCCTCGATGGGAAAACGATGCATCCAAATGCTGAACGACCAGGACTCAATGACCGCGATATGATGTCGCATTTCCGGGTTGCATGCATCCCCATCAGGGTGCACACGCAAGTATCTAGTCGGACAAGAAGACTTGGGTAT
This sequence comes from Amphidinium carterae, assembly GCA_019702695.1. Lineage (NCBI taxonomy): Eukaryota > Dinophyceae > Amphidiniales > Amphidiniaceae > Amphidinium > Amphidinium carterae. The sequence continues at coordinate 1,385 of JAAMXW010621948.1, forward strand.
TTGATGCACAAGTCTCGCAAGTCGATTGCTCCATCTCCTCAACTCGGCAGGTCTCCAGGGAACAACCTGGTCCGCAAAGCCAACTGCTTGGACCACGCCAGCTCTGACAATACCAGCAATGGAGACTCCTCCTTTACGGAGGTGTCTCGCCCTTTTGATCCACGTGGATGACTTTCGTAGCCGTCCTTGCCGAACAACTGTCCTTCTTCTGAGTCCAGCAGCGAGCTGTCCACCCAAGTTGCGCGTTTGAGCAACCCATTCGTACTCTTTGCCTTCCCAGCTGGCGGCTAATCGTCTACGAACAGCAACAGACGAGCAAACAACCTGCGACTTCTTTTGGTTCAGGGGAAGCGCAAGCTCCTGAAGCCTACCTACAACAATACTTTCGGCTAGAACCATCCGGTCGACCGTGGTGCATTCATCGCCGTGCGTCTCTATCTTAAGATCATCAACCATACCCGTGAGGAAAATCCTAGCGTCTAAATCAGCCAGATCCTCATGAATACGCAACATGTACAGGGCAGCGAGCGCCATGGCGATACTGCATCCTGCAATGACTCCGCCTTTGACATAGATGTGCTCAGAGGCGAAGAGCCCGTATCGGACCACTCTAGGGGCCCTATAGAGTTTAGCAGCAGTCCAAGCCAGTCGCACAGGAAAACCTGCCTCTAAGGCTAGCTTGATCATGATGTCGTGCTTGATCCTTTCAAAGAACTTGGAAATATCAAGCATCAGCGCCAATACCTTGTCACCTCTCATTGCGGACGACTCCAGCCTGTACTGCGCCTCATAGGCCGCTCTAGTGCAAGTCTTCCAGGAGACCCCAGTGACAGACTCAAACTTGATGTTGCTCATGAATTGCTTACAGTACTCAGACCGCACCCTTCCCCAAACCCGAAAGAAAAGCGGCGTGAGGCCAATAGGCCGCAGTCCGCCATCTGGTTTGGGGATAAGAGTGATCGAGTTCACCACGTCCTTTGGGGGGTGCATGCCATGCTCAAACAAATTCAACATGTCAGCAAAACGTTGCACCATGCTTTCTTCCATTTGGAGCAAATGCCTTGCATGCCAATTGTCCACACCAGTTGCCTTATTAGCCCCCACTTCACGAACGGCATGTAGAACATGCGCGGCGGTGATAGGCGCTAGCGCATCACCGGGTGGATCTTCGTCAATGTCCTCACTGTGTTCATTCCAAATCTTTTTCCACACGGCACTAATGATCTTGAGACGTTCTCCGCCTCCAGCGTCAGATATCCAAAAAGTATCATCCTCGTGCCGAGCGGCAGCTCTACAATACTTGTGCGCTTTGGAGCCCCCTTTATCGACCACAGCACTCCTAGCCCAAGACTTCCAGCTTTTGCTAGCCTCCCGTCCATGTTTCAAAAGTTCGAGAGTGCACGTGTACTTCACATCTTCCATGACCACGTTAACATCGCCCCCGCTGGTAACGTGCTCAATGGCATTCACCACCGTGCGCTTACTTCTGGACGGATCAGCAGGCTCAATCACGGTGCTGAGAGCCTCCTGCGGCAACCGCGCCTTCCAAGCGACTATACCTTTGGCATTCCAATTTCTTCGCATTTGAAGCCTGAGGAATTGCTCCACCATACGTAGCCATCGGATCACAGGTGGAAATCTCATCTCATGTTCCTTAGCCCAAACTTCCTTTGGCGTTTTTTGGACGAAGACCGGTCCACGCCCTTTACCAGAATATCGTTTACGAAGCTTGCTGTCAACGTCATGCAAGGCACAAAGCTGTGTCTCAGCGCACTCGTTCCACTCATGCCAAATATCATTTAGGTCCCTACGTCCTAACCCTTCAAGTCTCTGGTAATAGTCTCTAGACACACATCCAACTGGCACCTTCAAGGGGAATTTTCCATGGTCCTTAAGGACACTGATGCGCTCAGGCGTGCCCGTCCCTTGCAACCATGCCACCACCGGACGATGAGGCGACGTGGGTGCAAGCATGTCGACTTGCGTACAGAGCCACAACTGAGCCAATGAGCGATGCCCAATGAAGTAATCTATCTCGGAAACTCCACAACCGACACACGTAGGTTGGTTGCCTTTCCAGATACCCCATTGCGGGGACTGTGGCATCCCACCCATAACCGCCTCAGCAACCTCGTTGAAGTCAGCTCCAATGACGAACGGGCGAACGTCTTCAAGCGCTCGCTGAAGGCATTTGTGCAGGGTCTCGGCTCGTCTTTCTTCTGCAGCAGGTCCAACCTCTTGATAGAGCGAAATCAATCTTACTCCTCCTGGGACAATGCCATTGAGCACACAGGACACATGCCTATGGCCCGTGAGCTCATGATGTTCGCAGCGGATTCCGTACCTTGCCTTAACGGCAATTAGCGTGCCACCGCATGCCCTTCCAGATTTCTCAGCACGTCTGGCACCTTGAAAGGCCACTCTGTACCCTGATCTTTGTAATTGCGCCATCACGGTGGCTTCGCCAGAACGTCCCTCCATCCGGTGCTCCTGAATGAATAAGACATCAGGCTCATATCCTGCCTCTCCAGACCTAACGTAATCAAGATATAGCACTGCCTGCTTCCATGAAGAAACATTGATGGTCACAAGACACCATTTTTGCTTGACTCCTCTCAGACTCTCCTCCTCTTTGCCACAGCTGTTAACCTTAATAGCGCCGTCGGCATGACCTCGTTGTGGTTCACCAACATGCGAAGCAAGCAGTACTATGCGCAAAAGCGCGTCATAGTGGTCAACTCCATTATAGAGCAAGGAGATACACTGCCCCTCATCGCCATAAGTGTGCCACTGCTTGCCTTCATCAGCTGCTACATTCCACACCCTGAGGTAAACTCCTTTGGCCTGTGCGTACGCATGGAGATGAGGCTCCGTAGGCCAATAAGCTGACGGGAGCACACCATGACGCAAAGCTCGTCTAGCACACACAATGGCATGATCCGAAATGTCTGACGTCATGGTAGCGTCCCATTGTCCGCTTTGCATATGATTTAGCATATCAGCGACCACATCCTTCCATCTATTTTCCTCAAACCCAGGACTGACGGCGATGCTTCTATACATACATCTCCCATCGTCAGATACTTTCTTAACAGCGAGTCCGTGTCCATTTGTTCCACCAACGAGCCATTGATTGCCCGAATCACCGTCTGATCTGCCACACACACACGCCCAATTTCCACTAACACACACGTCAAAAGCAAGAAGAGCAAGAACAACGTCAAGTATATGTCGGACAATTTGCTCGAAACCATCCTCACACTCTCCAAATTTACCACTACCCTCGCACTTCACACCTAGATGGTGGCCAACATCGTAATTATTAATAAGAACAAAAGTCATTAGCAGACACAACACCATTGTGAATAGCACAATCACACAAACAGCTGCAATCATGCCAGGGAATGATCGATAAATGCCGGGGACATACATCAAGAAGGAAGAAGATGAACATCGTGCCAGCTTCTCGCTGCGGTTTGGCCTGCACCACGCGCGCACAAAGCAAGCAACATAAGCACACAACGTCAGTGACGAAATCATCGCAGACTACCATGCCAGCACATAAATAAGCATCACCTTTCTTCTCAGCAACACAGTCACTTCCGCTGTCACTATCCTCTACAGGGCTCCACGTCCACGTGTAAGCCCCTTCGCCCTTCCAGACGTTGCATCTGGCATACCACTCGACCGGGCGACTGTCTACACCGTCGCCAGGAGTGCTAGCAACGCTAGAGCTCCACTCTGCGTACCGAGAGTCGCCATACGACGAGCAATCATAGTCGTACTCCCAGACCTCTCCAATCGAGCCTGGTGTGCTAATGATGCTCGTGCCATCCGTGGCAGCGCAAGAGACGCCATGGATGTGAGCAAAAGGCTGTCCGATCTGTATTGCACCCGCGGCCCCTGGGATGTGGCACACGTGAATGTCAGCCAAAGCGCACACGTGCCACTGTTCGTGAGCACCAGCATTCGCCTCGTCTCTCATGACCGCCTGAAGGCGGCGCAGTGCTTCTCGAATTCCTGGAGTAAGCCACTCCGATTCACCTTCACCTTGCTGCGCAACGTCACTGTCGTCGTCTTCATCATTAGCGTCAGCGATTGCTTGTCCGAGCCGCGTGGACAATCGCTGATGGAGCGTTTGGCTGTCTAGGGTACGGTGTTCGCCAGGTGCACAGCCAAAGTTCCGCCTCCATCTGCCTTGTAGCGCACCAACACGCTCAGCCTGTTCCCTTTCCCGTCTCTGCTGTTGCAGCAAACCAGCAAGAATGGCCAAGCCGTACACCACATGTATGTCACCGGTGTCATCATCAGTTCCCACTTCAGCAGTGGGATCATCCTCTCCCGGCAGCTCCATTCCGTAAGTCAAGCCAGTGCCCTTGCAACTAGAACTGCAACCATTGTTTGAACATAAGTGACCACCAACCACAGACACAGCACGCGCACAAGCGACCGAGGAACAAACAATGACAGAGGCCAATCCAAAACTTCCATCACTTCTGAGAGCATGCCTGAAATCACCTAGGGTGCAGACTAACAAACGCACTTCCGAACCACCTTGCACAATGCATCGCAAGCCACAGTATCTACGTAAACATTTGTTGCCTCGGCTGCTGCTTTTATTGCTCACACCGCACAAGCAGCCGCTGCGCATAACGCAGACTCCAACCTTAACACACACACACACAAGAACCCAAGTTCGACATGTGACACGCACAGCATCCTTCACAAAACCCTCTTTTCTCACAACGCCAACAATCTCTGCTGCGCATTTCGTTCACCTCTCCATAAATGTCGTTCTGAACCCATTCGAGCTCATCAGCATCGTCGCTACAGACGTCCCCATCGCAGCTGCTACCGCACACTGCGTCGACAGAACACCTGCAGTCCTGGTCGCTGTCGTTGTCAGGAGCCATACTTATGGTTGGTGATGAGTTCCTTGGCAACAACTCTATGACCTCATTTTCGACGTCATTCTGAAGCCACTCAATGTCGGCAAACTCATCGTTGTCCACGTCGGTATCACAAGCACTGCTGCCCACAGCGGCCACCGACGAGCTTTGATCCTCATCACAATCTCCAAAGTCCGGCTGGGTATCTGAGCGCTGAGCGGTGATGGAGTAAGCATCTTCACTTTCACTGGCCTCAATAGTCTCGGTTTCACTGTTCATACCTGTACCTCCATGCGGAACTATAGGAGCAAAAATAGTCCTCGTCCGCTGCAGATGGTCATTTAAGTCCCTCCTGACTTCACCTTGCAACACGTGTCGCGGTCGCAGCAACCCTAAAGCAGCATCCTCCTCGATCTCCTGAAGGTATTCCCGGTTATATCTGCCGTACTGCGCCGCAAGATCATGTGTGTTTTGCAGCGTGTGAACACTTGTCCCATCGGCTCCCACCCCGCGTTGCGAGAAAGGGTGTTCACGAAAACGCCAACCAGCTGTTCCGGCGATGTGGCCAGCCATGTGCATCGTTTGATGTGTTTCTAAATCTCTACCGCCTTCAGTTTGCCCATTAATAGCTACATCACTGTCACACACATGCCACACCTGATGGAACAAATCACGTCCAACACGCAACACGACAAAACTCAAATCTCGAGATAAGCCACTGCCCACACACACCAATGAAGCACAAGCCAAATCACACAACTTGCAATACAGCACGAGCACAACAAAGCAAATGCAACTTTTCGGCGGTGTCGGTACGCGCAGGCCGCTGCGGCTGACAATCCAATCACCACTAGAGCTTGCTCCTCTGTCGCCAGCATTGAGGGAGCCACATCATCGGCCCTGCTACCCTGCGCAGCAGGAGACTGCGTGCTTCTGGGCGCGGGAGGCGGTGGAACGAGTTGTCCAGCGCACCAGTAGCCCTCATGACGCTTCTGCTTCATAGTGCTTCCAATGTGTGTATGATCGTCCGCGACGTTGCGTTCTCCACCATCTGCTGGCTCTGGCCTCCAAGGGGCTCCTTGCGCTTTACACGTGTCATGTCGAGTGTCCCACCATTGCCTTGTGCTCATCACCGACGTACCCTCTTGCTCCTGGCTCGGTGTAACCTCAGGGAGCGGCGGGACTGGTGTTAGCCTCACCTTTTCATCTGATTTTCTTCCAGCACTGGCCACCTGTCTCCTCATGGTCTTGAGCCTTTTGTGGTACATGTCTGACTCATCCTGCTCACTGTCATCGTCGACAATCACCGGAGGAGGTGGCTTTCCCAAGGGTTTAACTGCACTGACAGGGTCGGTACGACTAAATGGGTAAGGCCTGCGGCCTTTCTCATTGGCCACCTCAACTTTCCTTTTCTCACCATGAGTCTGCTGCGCAATGGGTTTGCTCCTGGCTTTATCCTCAGGCTTCTTGTGTCCCGCAACACGTGCTTTTGCCTGCGCCTTTGCGACATTCTGGTGCCCACTGCTGCTTGCCTTCTCCTCAGTCTTTGGTATGCCAATTTTGGCGCACTTTCTGTCGCCATCTGTGACACCACTTGGAGCTCCATGCTCACCACCTATGCGGTTTTGCTGCTTGGCATGGTCCTTAAGTTTGCACCCTGATCAGCATCTTTTTCACCTTTGTCACGTTTCTCACATTCACCGCGCTGTTTCCCGCCCGTCGCCTTGATGGGAGGTAATCTGTCAACGTAACTTTCGTTAGGCAACCCAGCCGCACCCAGTAGTGCATTCCACAGGTGCTTCATCGCCACTCTAGTGTGGCCTGGCTCCATGCTTTTCCAGATGGTTGCAAGAGATGCCCTGCCTTCCATCTGGGATTTGACCGCCAATCGAAGCGCATCTCGGACAACATTGCGGTCTTTTTCGAGTTGGCCTTTGTCCATGTCTGTGATTCGCTCGATTTCCTGGGCACGGAAGAACTGATTGCGCAAGCTGATGGACCAAACGGTTCCCCACAGCGGTCTCATAGGCACGTCGGTAACACTGCGCATCCAACTCTTAGTGTCCGCCATGGACTGAGCAACTGTAGCAATACGACTAACTACCCCTTCTTCACTGCCCAAATCAAACATGTCAACATTGGATTTGTTCAAATACACTCTGACCTCCAACTCCCTGCTTCTCTTCTTTGCCAACTCAGTGTCGCTGATAGGTGCACAGTTCTCAACTACCCTGGCAGGTTGGACCAAGGCTATCGGAGCAGGAACCACAGCAGTGGCTGCCGCTGAGACATGTCGCATGGCACTAGCACCCTCCGGAGCGTAATCGGTACCTACGTGGTCGGGAGTAGAACTTGGCTGATTAGGTCGCGGGTCTGGTGCAACGTGCTGCCCACTAGCACCGGCCGTCCAGCTTCCCCAACTATCATCCTCGACACTCCGGCGCTCGCTAACGACTCCAGGCGCAGCGAGATCATTGACCTCGTCTCCTTTGCGCTGAGACTCGCCTTTGATGCCATTTCCATTTCCTGATTCTTGTTCAACTCCTTCATCCCAGTCCGGCTCCTCATCCATGTCGCTGTAGTAGGAGTATGAGTAATACGAGGAGCTCCTGCTCCTTTTCTTCCCCATACTACTTCCATCACACCGTCCATCTGAGCCAACACCGGCCACCGGCCAATATACATGTCGAGACCATCCATGCACCACCATGTTCGAATGCTTAGAACAATCACACACACAGCACATATTGCCCTCGCACGGAGCACACTCCAAACACCAAATCGTGAAGCAATCTTCCATCTGAGGAACAAACCAGGGACTTCCGCAATCCGCATTGTCGCATCCGCTTTCCATGCCATAGTAAGCCTGAGTGAAACACCGAACAGAAACCGGAGAAACAATCACAACAGAAGGAAAGCCCATACCTTTGACACACCAACATGACGTGGACACACACACCGGAACAGACACAATTATCCGAGCTTCAACATCACTTTTGGGCGGTGGCGGAATTCGCTTGAATCCACCATTCACGAAAAAGGATTGCGGTGGAGCCGGCAAGTCCATGCATTGTTCTGTCTTGACAGGTGGTGGTGGCGGCGTTGGCGTGACAACGCTAGCGGCCTTCCATTGCAAATCTCTTCTGAGTCCTGACCCGGGCATGGGCGGCGCAGCGCATGGAGTGGCTTCTTCAACCACCTTTTTGCTCTCAGCCCCAAGTTCGGATTCACTTTCACACAGCCACTGCGCTCCATAGGCATCGACTTCCCTCTTCCTCCAGGGCGCATCGGGATACTTGAATTCTCCGTCCCACTGGGTGGCGTCATCCATATCAAATGAGGACCACGCAGCATGCGTAGGCTTGTCAACCTTAACATATACCTTAGGCTCAAGCAAGTCCATGCCATACCAGGACTTGAGCAAAGCGTGCTTGCCACTCTCACGAAGTATTTGGCATTCGTCGGTGCTGTCGGTGTCTGAAGTACTGGTCTCATCCAAGTCGCCATCTCTAGGACCGCGACTCACATTCTCGACCGGCTTCGTCTCACCCACCTTGCTTCTACCCATGGGCATGGCCTTGTGCTGGACCGCTTCCCCACTATCAGCTGCACTTTGCTTGGCTGCATCACCATGATCACGTCGTTGAACCTGGGGAAAGTCCTCCTTGCGACTAAGAACGTGGACTGAGTCGAGCATTCCGTCCCAAATTCTTTTTGCTTGCTTCCTGGTGCAGAGCGGGTGACATTCATTATACGGATCTTCAAGAGCTTCCCTGGTTTCTGCCATGTACGTCATGGTGATTATAATGGCAGCCTTCGTCATTGCTTCGCCTTCAGCCTGGTGAAACTCGGGCTTTGCAGCCATTTCTCCAGCCTCCTTATCACGCTTCGCTTTGCCTTTGAAGGAAAGATCCCACAAGCCTTGCCAAACATCCTCGAACTGCCTGCCATCCTTTCCAATGACCTTGCCGAGTGAGTGCCTCGCCACATTGACTGCAACTGCGCGCTCCCTGAACACCTTCCGGTGTCTGGAGAGAACCTCAGAAACGCCTTCGATTCGCTCCGTGCACACAAGGTCCTCAATGGCTTTGTCCACAGCCGCGAAAACACGGCCTTGTGCCTCTGGGCTGTCTACATCCATGCTGACCAGAGTCGCAAATGATTTGCCACAATGACTAGTCTCACTATAAACGGCAACTCTAACGAAGCAACCAATACCACAATCGTCGAAACAAGCACTGATGAATCCATCGTCATACTGAGATCCAGACTTCCAGGCAAGCGGCGTACATCCGCTATCCCAGTAATGGCTGCGAATCCAACACTTATCTTGCTCGGAAACCACACAACAATCAAGAATGCAAATGCAGCACAGACGTAACCAGGACATGACCCAACTACACGGTAACGACCCCTGAAGCCGAATTCAGCCTAAAATCAGGCTGAATCAAAAATTCAGCCTAAAATGCAGGAA
>JAAMXW010637913.1:0-10278 GCA_019702695.1 Amphidinium carterae
ACAAAGGAGTGGTCAACAAAAGGTCAAGGGAAAGTGATACAGACATGGTGAATCTTCAAACATCAATCTTGAGCAAGACTTGAAATGCGTATGTGTATGGAAAAGAGTATTGACACATGATTCAATTCTTTCTGGACCCACCCAAGAGCACTGAAGAATTGGGCTTCCCAACTCCAGAAGTAGATGTCCTATGCAAGGCAGAAACAAAGAGCAACATTGGCATGAGTTCTGAATTCTTAATACAGCTCTTTGGAGCACCTGTTTGCATTCATGTTACTTGCATGTTTCCCATTCCAATAACCCTTGAATGATGTGGATACAGGTCCAAGACAAATTTTGTTCTGGTGAAAGCTTGAACACAGAATTCATTTGCTCCTAGTCCTTATCCCCTTGGCCACTTGCATCAAACTAGTTTGTGGTGAGAAGAAGTACATTGAGCTTCAAACAAATCACATTTGCTTCCAACATGCTGTGGTCTTCTGTGCGCGCGAGGGCAGATGAGAGTGTGTATGGTGTGTCTGACGCTGTACCAACCATACATGGTGCAAGTGTTGAGGCAGAAAGAGGTGAGAACATTGGCATGTCATCTTGGGGATCTGTAGCTGCAAGGCCACACGTTTCTGAACACTCGATTGACAGTGATATTGGAGTCGAGGTTGCAGAGAGAAGGGCACCTGCTGTGACCAGAGCAAGACCAAAAGAGGTCCACAAAGGGGGCAGACCAAGGAAGAGACCAAAATCAATTGACTCTATACTTGCAGAGGCCAGGTTGAGTATTAGTGCTGCAAGTAGCAGTGCAGAAGGTGTGCATGTTGATGTAGAGCTGGACAAGGTGGCCAAGGTGCATACTCAGCCCAAGGACCTTGGCATCACTGTGCCTCATATGGCTTGTAGACTTCTGCAGATAGAACAACCAGCGAGTTATGTGAACCAAGTGCTGTTTGGCTACACTTTGCCTTCAGTCAACACTGATGCTTTACTGTGTGCTGTACAAGAAGCAAGTAGATGTCCTGTGACAAGCAGGCATGTCTATGATAGACTTCAAGGGGGATTCTTTGACTGCAAGCAGCCACCACACCAAACATCTGCTGTTGCACATGCCCAGAGGCTTGGAGTTGCTCCTGAAACTATGTACGAAAAGTTGTGTACTCTGGCCAACAGTGAAGGTATTTTGTGCAGGTTCATTCGGCACTTGTTGGAGAAGAACATTGCTGTATGTTTCACTGAGCCTGCCAAGCTCATCTACATAGATGGCATCATGTTTGATGAAACGCCAATGAAAACAACAATAGGGAGAATCCAAGGGGTGTCCTTCATTATGGTCTAGACGGTTCAGAAGGTTCAGAGACTCAATCGACTGATGCAAAAGTGTTTGCTTCACTGGGTGCTGGGGTCAGAAGTCAAGGGCTGAAGACCAAGATCGTGCAGAGCCAACAGACTTATGGAATATTGCTTTGCTCTTCACATGGCTACATCCACTTCAGGGGGACCACTGTCAACCCTCTGTTTGCAGTTGATCGATGCACAGCTGAGACTCTCCGAACTGGGCTGTCAACATGGAGTGGTGTGTCCTCAGTTGCAAGGCAATTTGCTCAGAGACTTCGTTTGGCCATGACAGACAAGGGTGGTGCTAACCTGAGGTCAGAAAACGCTGTGGCCCAAGCCAGAGAAGGGTGGTCAAGTTGCCAAGTGTTGTGTCAAGTTCACTCTACAGCCAATGCTTGTAGTAGATCCATCGATGAGCTGTTTCCAAAGCATGTCCATGGTTTGCTACATCTCTCACTCAGTCTCAAAGAAGCTGGTGCCATGGCCAACTTCAGGGCTCATTTGAAAGCTAAGCTGAGAAGCAAAATAGTTATCAAACGTGGGCATTGTCCTGAGGACGCCAAGACTTGGAGGGAGTCTATGATCACATTGTTCACTTCAGGCTTGTCACACAATCTGCTTCAAAGGGCATTGCTTGCAAAGCTTCCCAATGGTGATTAAGTTCAGAAGTAGAGTACTTTGTGCAAGAGTCTGTGGATGAGATCAATCATGAAGCCATCACCGTCATGCTTGTGGAAGGTCTATGTTGGCTTTTTGCCCAAAAGCCATTCAAGACGTGGCCTCAACATCGTTGGACAGGCTTTGACATCTGTTGCAATCAAGTTGGTTTGCTGCTTGCTTGTCACAACCTTCTTGAGATTGCATACACTTCTTTTGCGCAAGGCATGTCTATGAAGATGTCGTCCACACATGCAAGTGAAGAGGGTGTTGACTATGGGGATTGGCTGGGTCCTGGAAGCAACACAGATGTAATGCTAGAAGCAGTGGGTCATGATGTTGGTGGCAACATGAGTCAGAGTGCATCTGTTGATGCTCTAGCCACACTAACTGATGGTATCATCCACCCTGAGAGTGCAGAAGCACATGCCCATGACAGGAAGGTGGCCCTTCTTTGGCTGCAAAGTAAGCCATTGCAAGATGTGATTTGTATGAGGCTATGCTTAGAACCTTTGTGTGCCATGATGATTGCGCAATTTGAGGTTTCTGGAGAGCATTGGGAATTGAAGCAGAGGAATGGTGTTGCCAGGGTTTTGATGGGAGAAACATCAGAAGAATTTGCTGGTGTTGTTCCCCGAGACTTTCAAGTGACCATTGCTGCCAACAATGTTCATGCAAATGTGCACAAACAAAAGATGGACTTATTGTTGCAGCTTGCTCTTTGGAAGTGTGTGCCTTCAACAGCTCTGACAAGCCAATACAGGGCTCTTGCTTTCATGTCACTTAGCAGGCAAGGTTGTGTTGTGCATCAGCTTGTTACCATGGTCAACAGTGCATTCCCTACCAGACTCTTCACTCTCATGCACCACCCAGAGTACTTGGAGCAGATGCAGAATTGCCTCGCTGTGTCTTAGGAGAGTTCAGTGCTTCAGAGTTGGAATTTTTGAGTTCTTGTGGGCCTGCAGACAGACTTCAGAGTTTACAAGCTTATGCTGCTCAATGGTGTACGAACATCAGCACAATAGAAGCAAGACGTGCTTCTATCAGAAGGGGATTGCATGTGAAAAGTGTTCAAACTTCAGCTCTGCAATTTCCCTTCGCTTCAGCAGACTTCCTAGCTCAATGTATCAGGAGAGGGGAGGGATCAAAGTTGTCATCAAGGAGGTGCTTCCCAAAGAAGGCAGTGAATAGCCACCCCAAGGTGCTTGTGAGAAGGGAAACCCCACAAAGAGAGAAAAGTTTTGTTTGTTAATTTTTCAATCTTGGTTAGCTTGTGGTTGCAAGTAGTTTTGGGCACCTTGTTTTTCTCAAGCAAGGTAAAACGCAGGTTCCTTATGTTGTGACATTGGAAAAACTCTCTTTTTGAGGATAAGCAATTAAAACCACTGACCAATAGAATCAACCAAGGGACTTGATGACTGGGGGAGTAGGAGTGTGTGCTCATCTCACAGATCCTTGTTGTGAAGAAGGGTGACAAGAGGTCTGGTGGTACTTGGCATGCTTTCACTTCGTTAGCAGCTTCCGGTTCCAAGAAGAGTCCTAACTGGAGAAACTTGGGCCTTATGTACAGAAATCGCAACAAGCTGAATGATGAGAAGTTGAAAAGACTTGGTGATGCTGCGAAACAAGCTGGCATTGGCAAGAATAAGCGCAAGTATGGTGTCAGTAACTTTGGCCCTAAAGCCAGGATTGTCAAGAGGGTGAGAGAATCAGAGAAAAAGGATAGATTGTATGAGCACATGGAAGATTTGGCATTACCCTTTGATGAGAGAATTGCTGCCATGAGTGTGTTGACTGATTTCGAGGCAGGGCATTTGAAAGACTTTGTTCTGCTTTGCAAGAGACACATGCAGCTGGACAGAGCTCAGCAAGTTGCTGCTGAGATGGAGATGGTTGCAATTCTGCAGAGGTTCGAAACAACCATTGGCCATGATCACAAGGAGCAAATCAAGAACTTTTGCCTGCATGTGCATCTGAACTAGATGGATGGACAGCCATGCCTTTGTTTGGTGGTATGTGTTTGCAACAAGATCTCGCCAAGCACAAAGGCTTAGCTCGGGCTTTGGATTGGGCTGCAAGCTTTGGGAGAACAAATGTCTTACACAGCCTTCAAGCTGAGTGGCAAGAATTGCATACACCTGTGATGCATGAGCAGTGCCAGCCTATAGATGTTGCTGGTGGAAGCATGAGCAAATGCCAGGAGTGTGGCTTTTCTGTGTGCTCCAATGAGAACAAGCAATTGTGGACTTTGAAGCAGAAGGTTGTCAAGGAATTGAAGGGCATTTTTCGCAGTAAGAAGAAGGGGAACCTTTTAGATAAGGGCAATGTTGTCTGCTTGTTTACGTCAGAAGCTACCAAGGATGGTGATGCTCTCCCCAAGCCCATTTCACTTTGGCTGCATTGTGGTTTGATGTACTTCAAACCTATCAGACCTACGTTTCAATTGCTCTACCCAGCACAGGCCCCCCTTGCTGAGGATGCTCCAGGAGATTGCCAGTACTTGGAGGTGTTAGACCGTGACCCATCATAGAAAGTGGCACTTCAAATTTCCTACATTGTCAACTTGAACAATGATGCGTTTTGGTGGCATTTCTTTCAGAATTGAGATGTGTGATTTGTGTTTGCACGTTGTTTCTGTATTTAGATAGAAAACAAAGCGACCTTGTTTTGGATTACATGACAAGGGATACCTTGGATCCACACCTTCTGAGGCATCCAATCAATTCTTCTCTGATTCTGGTATGGTGAAAACCTTCATGAGCCCGAACAGTGAATGGAAATTGCAAGTATACTTGGTGGAGGAAAGCTCCAGGGCTATTCCTGTGATGGATGCCAGCATGTGTGAGGCAGCGCACATCTACACAAGTGGACTTGTGGACAAATAGAAGAAAGAAGTACAAGGCAAGGTTTCCAAGAGGTAGTGGTACCCCCAAATCTGGCTCTGCACTGACAATGACAGAACCAAGCACACATTGTGCAAACCCAAACAATGCAAATTATGAGTCTGATGGGGAAGATCAGGGAGACATGAATGATGAGGACGTGAATGATGAGGAGAATGATGAGGAGGAGTTCACATCACCAAACTTTGAGTTGCTGGAAAGGGCACTGATACTGCATGAACAGGAAAGGAAACAAGAGGAGAAACAAGATGTGGCACCACAGCCACTTCCGGTGGAAACAACAGAGACAAGAGGGAGGAGCAGCAAGGATGATGTACCCAACAGGTTTGCCTCCAGGGCATTTGTTGGCTCCGCTGATGCCTTTGTCATGTGGGGTCAATGCAGAATTGCATACTATGAGAACAAGAAGATTTTCCAAGCAACTTGCCACAAGCATGCAAAGTGTACATTGAGCAGGTCCTACAATCCAGCAGTGACTCAGAGGGCTGGCCTTGCATCAGGCAGACCTCTTGGGCTCATGGCAGCATGGCTCGAGGTTGCAGATCAGTTTGGGAGCAAGGCTGATCATCACAGTGCTTTGAAAGAGATCCAGACTTCTCTTGAGAAGCGACAAGAAGGCAGAGACATGCTGAGATCACTTGAAGGTGCAGAACTTCTATTGGGCTATGAGAGACCTTTAGAAAAGGATGAGCCTGAAGAGCCAATAGTGATCAAGTGACTTCACGACATTCACTCTCTGGAAAAGTGTGCTACACAAGACTACAAATAGCTAGTTGAAACATCCTCTCCAGTTCATTTGATGGTCTTGCTTGTTGTTGATGCTACTTGTCTGATACTATGAAATTGGAGACTACAAGTGCATTGAGAAATGTTGTTTTCAAACTATTGCAGCAAAGAAACCAATAACAACGTGTGCAGAAATGTCATGGTGTGAATGAGACAGAAGCAAACAACACAAAACAAAAACAAACAAGTATCTATGAAACCCAAAATGTACAAACAAAGGCCCAACAAACCCTTTTTCATTTCTTGTTCTGTCGGGGTGCATCCCTGGGTGGACGTGGTTCCGCAAGTTTACTAAAGACGGACAAAAAAGGACGCGGTTTGACAAACAATAGAAGATGTGCTGCCCTGAAAGGTTGTACTAATTTGAAATTGGATTGAATTGGTACCTTTGAGGGGCTTGCCACCAGGTGTCGATGTGGTTGCACAGGCAATTGTGGCTGCAGCCAATCTACTTTTGGAGCTTGAGAGTCTGTCCTCTCCAGAGCCAATCTAAATTTTTCTTCCACAAAGGTCCATTCATCCTCCAATCATGTAGGGCCAATGTTAGAGTCAGTTAGACCTTTCCAACATACAGAACATTGACTTCACATTTGGCTTCATTTTTGACCACAACTTGACTTGCTAACTGTTTGCTTTGAGTCAGCTAGGAATTGAAAGTGTCCAGACTTGCAGGACAGGAAAGAAGAAAGAACAAAGACTGCCCCAACCTGTGTCTCACCCCACCCGTGCCAATGTGAGTTGTGCTTAGTGGTTGCTCACATCAGTACAGAACCTTTCTTCACCCAAGTAGTTTGTGGTGCAAGTTGTCGAAGATTGTTATCTTCAAACATATCTTGTGAAATGCCAATACCAGCATGTGTCACATTTTGTTGTCTTTGCTCCAGTGGGTCTGCAGGTCTGATATAGTTTGTAAACAGTGTTAAACATGTCTTAGATTGGCTTCCCCCCCCTAGCTACTCTTTGGCAGTGGTTGCAAGACACCATAAAGGTTGCTCCAAATTGGCTTTCTTCAACGTGTTAAAGGGTAGGAATTTCATGGACACTGCTAGAGACATGAAGCAAAGCCAATTGGCCAATCAGTTTTTCCCAATTGCCTTGGGGAGGGCTTTGTTCTGTAACTAGAAGAATGTAGCATAATTAAAGATTGATTGCACTTTGAACTCCAATTTCTTTTGCATCTTGGTAAAGTGTCTCTTGGAGGGTACCTTGTCTAGGTGTCTGGAGCGTCCTTTGCACTAAGATTGACACTGCTTAGCAACGAAGATCAAGGTTCTGGCAAACTATTTTGAGCAAATATGATTCCTAAACCCAGATATATCGAGTGGTTGCAAGCATGTCGCTTCGTAGTTTTGAACCCAACCCCAGTCAAACACGAACCACAGATAGGCTTCTGCATTGGAGACAGTTATGTTGCTTAAAATAAAACTGATGGTACCAAGAACATGATTAGTTTTGTCGTGCAAGTCCTCTTCAGCCCACCCTGACATTCTTGTTGGCAACAAGGCTTGCTTCTAAAGAGTCCTGTATTGGGTAGTTGTTGTTTGCAGCAGCAATCATCAAGATCTAGTTGAATAGTTGTGAATAGAGACTTTGGCCGCAGTCAAAGTGTTGTAAGCCGGCCATGGGGAAAAAGGCATCAAGTGTGGCTTCAGCTGGCACTGGCAGTGATATCGGCAGCGTTGCTGCAGCTAAGAAGCGTGCCAAGCCAAAGTGGCAACACGGCGCTCTACCAGTGGCTAAGAAGCCTAAACAAGTTGGTGAGTGTGTCTGTTCACTATGTGGAGTCTCATCCAAGGATGCCCAAGGGAAGAAAATGGCAGAATTTCCTAACTTCTATTTAAAAAATGGTTGTCCCCAACCCCAATTGGTAACAGAACTTGAAAAGTTTTTTTGTGAATTGAACCTTGAGAAAATGTTTTATTGCAATGTGTCTTGGGATGATGTTGGGGGGGATCCAAGGAGACAGAATGGGCTATGCATTGTGAGAATGAGGACAATTCCATGAGGGTCAGTGCAGGTGAAACTTGTTTAGAGTGCTTCTCTGTATGGCAGACATGGTTTCCCTTCCTCTCTTGGGAAGAGCTCACCAGCAAGGCTAAGGAGGGCAAAGATGGAGTGCCTCATGTGGTTGCACAGGGGCGCAAAATTCTGCAAGCTGGGAAGTGTGATGGTGCAAAGGGTGGCTCATGTAAGACCAAGGTGCAGGTTGCAGTTGAGATTGAGCGCAAGTTCATGGTGGCAACCTTGGCTGACATGAAAAGGAAGGCTGACCTTGAGCGTATTCCAGCGAGAGCTCTCAAGTACCTCCCTCAAGTCACTCTGCCCGACCCAGAGACTGGTGATGATGAGTCCTACTACTGCTTTCCCAACCCAGATGAGAAGGTCTCGTGCTTGAAGAATTGTACTGTGAAGGTGACTGTTCTCAATAAGCGAGAGATTGATGGGTTGAGGGCAGAAGCCTTTGTGTCTGCAGAGCATTCTGCTGGCTTCTTGAAGGATGCAGTGATGCAAACAGGGGGAAAGAATGAGTAAGGAGAGCTACTTGAGCAGCTTTGATGAGTGGTACGAGAGCAAGTTTGAGAAGGGAACAGAAGACACAGGTGGAAACGATCTCTTGTGGAGTGGTCTGAAACCTGAGGAGACTAGCTTGGTTGGGCCAGCAGCTCTAGTGTTCCAGCAAGACCCTAGCTACAAGACTCCACTCAAGCCTCCTCGACAGAACTCACAGTCAGATCTCTCGAAGAACACCTCTGTGCAGAGGATGAGTAGCCAAGAGGGCATGGGCAGTCAGAGTGTTGAAAGCAAGGTGGAAGGCCTCCCAAGCGCAGCAGATGCAGGTGGTGATGGTGCTAGCATCACAAGTGCTGGGGCTACAGGTGTTGGAGTTTCACAAGGTTGGTAGGGGTAGTTTGGACTTGCACATGTGTGGAAATACTGTTCAATGTATGTCTTCATGTTTTGGAGGTCTGTTCTGAGTTGTCAAGTAATTTTTGGTGTTTCTTAACATGTCTGCCTTGCTTGCACTTCATTTTCCTAGAGGTGTGCCTGAAGATTCATTCCAACACTACCGTCAACAAATCAAGTTGGAGTGGTGTGCAGATGCTAGCCAAGATTACAGAAGTGTGGTTGGGCTCAAGCGTGCTATTGAGCGTTTGGAGAAGAAGCCTGAGAAAGCTGCAGAGAGGCTGCTTATGACACAGTTCAAAGCACAAATCGAGAAGGCAAACAAGCTGCATGATAGGGAAATCAAGCAGCTGTCTGATGCTGAGCTGACAGACATCTTGGACATGTTGAAGCAGAATGAGGCTGAGCTGAGTGACAAGACTAAGCAGCAATTTAGGAAGAAGGAGAGGTGTCTGGCTGAGGGGAACTACAGGGAGGCCATTGAGATCCTGTTCCCCTTCTGTGTGGAGCCCTTTGACATGCACAAGCCTAAGCTTGCAGGCATGGGATTGCCCCTTGGTGAGAAGGTTGAGAAGTTCCAGGATGTGTAGGCTAAAGAGTGCAATGAACAAGAACTCTTCATCAAGCTTGTGTGTGGTGGCAGCAGCAGTGACAGGGGCCGCTTGGGAATGTGATGAACCTGTTCTTGGAGAAGTCACCGGCCACTTTGGCCAAAGCACCTCTCCTACAGAATCACATGCAGACAGTGATGACTGCTGCAGTTGAGCCAGATCTGATTCCAAAGCTACTTGTTTGTGTTGTGTCTCAAGACATCCCTTCTCTTCAACAGTGTCTCATGCCAGGAGCTGTGGAACCCTTGGTGCAGAAGTTCTCAGAAGTGCTCTTGCAAGCAAAGGAGGCTGCTGCTACGTGGACTGACTATGACTACGCACCATTGATGAAGCTCATGGCTGATGCCTCTACCTTCGCAACATCCTCTGCAATCACCTTGGCTATGTATGACCTTGGAGAGCAGATCAAAAAGAGAGATGGAGAAAAGTCAAAGTCAAGGTTGATGGCTTTGGCAAAGGCAGTGACTGATGTAAGGAACAGGGAGGACGGCTTTGACTTGGAGGCTTTCCTTGCTGCAGTGCATGAGCTCCATCAGCAACTCATGAGCCACTCCATCTTCAGGGATGCTGACACTTCAACGTCTATGAGTAGCGCGCTCACTGAGGTAGTGCGTATCATGTGCATGCTGTTTTACCAGCATGGTGCAGCCAATGAGAGCTTGCAAGTACTGAAGGAGACAGCTCAAGTGTTGGCAAAGTGCATGGGCAATGTTGAGAACACTATGGAGATTGATCTGGTGACCAAGGGAATGGAGCTAGAGCATGCAAATGAGTCCTTGAGCAAGCTTCTCAATGACGTGGTGAAGAAGGGTGCAGACACAAGTGCTTTGCTTGCAGCTTGTATTGGCTGTAAGAGGCTTGAACAACAAGTCAAACACATCAGAACAGTGGCACATGACTTGAACACAGACCTTGGCCAAGCAGTTGTCAACCTGCAGTCCAACTCTGAGAAGGTAATGACAACTGGATGTGCACACGAAAAGAAAAGAGAAGCAGTGGTACTGTACTTTCGCCTAGTCGTGTTGACCGACAAGACCGCGCTGGGCATTGTCAAGCAGATAGGGAATCAAGATGGATTCGAAGCTTATCGC
>JAAMXW010642229.1:0-10521 GCA_019702695.1 Amphidinium carterae
ACTCACAAAAATACTAGGGAAAAGCCATACAAAATAACAGAACTAACAAAAAAAACTAAGAAACAACTAGAGAAAATGAACAAAACTAACAGAAATACTACGAAAACTAGAGAAAGTGAACAAAACTCACAAAAATGCTAAGAAAAACAAGTAAAACTGTAATGTAATCATTTTAGTTTGGACTGTTGTTTCTGATTGGTTTGGGTCACTGTTGGGGCCAGGGGAGTGATTCCATCGTTTACCGATTCCAACCTCAGAGAGAACAAAAAATGGACAACCAATACCATACAAAACAAAAGAAGAACAAAACGATTTCTAGAGCATCAATATACTTTCTTTCTTTCAGGCGAGCCGTGCGCAGCAGTGGCGCGTGCCGAAAAGCAAGTGACTGCAACACTCCCTACCAGAAGAACTGTGACACGTACGAACCAATCAAGATGCACTCGAACATGGCGATACCTTCTGTCGCAGTCACTTGCATGCCATGTAGTACAGCGCGCTCCACGCTGCTATATGCAATGACAATGTCCCCCAAGCAAGGAACGAAACAAACAAAAGCAGACACAAGCAGACCACGAACCAAGCCAAAGAACCATGAACAGAGAAGGCAAGATTAATGATCCAGCAAGGGTGTCTAAACACTCATGGCGGCTCAACCACTCAGCAAATCTGAAGAATAGACAATATCAAACCAATGAAGTAGGCGTGAAAGAATACTGCCGAAGGTATGATCAGGTCCGCGGTAGCCAATTAGTCGCTCTCAAATGGGTTGATGGATTGTACGCACTGACTTTGGAAGCGTCCATCGATAAGAGGAATAGGTCCCGTGCGCGGAAGATCACGAGTGCCCAACTCGTCCACAGTGTTCAAATCTGCAACGGTGGCGTAATAGTCTTCTGAGCTCATTGGCTCCACATGATGGGTAGTCCACAGAGCGCAAGAGAGCTTACGTCTGAGGTGGTCAAGCAACCTTGCCCGTGTTCCCATTTGAGAACCACAAGATAGACAGACTGTGCCTCGTGTCCGAAGAGCCAAAGGTGGCACGATTCTATGCGTCTTGAGTTTGTGGGCTAAGAGGCCGCGTCCTCCTTTGCACTGTTGGTCGCAATATGGACACTGCAAGGTCTCCTCAGGATCAGGCTGCTCCATGTCTAAGAAGCCTTCAACTTCGTGTTCAGCAAGATGCCTCGGGATACTGGCCGCATGAATGGTATATATCTTGCTAAGCTGAGCTGTCGGGCGGGCCAGGCCAAAGGATTCCTGCACCATGCTCTTCCACTGCTTACCAGCAATGGTCATCATGGCCAACCAATTCTGAAAGCACCATATGGAAGGTACAGGCATAGTGGCAAGGCTGGGAAGATTGACATGTACTCGCTCTAGCACTGCTAGCCACGAAGTCCACAAGGAACTTTTAGATGTGCACTGTAGGGCAGCTTGGATTTGCGGGTTGGCTGAAGCGCACACTCTCGGAATGAAGGCCGCAATCTTCATATCAAAGAGCTGTCGAAGCGTTGGCTCGCCAATGTATGCCAAGAATGCATCTTCAGTGGCGAGAAAGAATTCGTCTTGGTGCCCAAGAAACACAACTCTGCGTAGCAGTAGCAAGTAGGTGCCATTTAAGGCAGCAACCGACCTAGTAGGCCATGAACAGTATGATGTTGCATTTTGCGCCAAAAGGCACCTCACCAATGTTTTGAATAGGTAAAGCCTGGTCGCAACAGAGTAGCGCCCTGATGTGAGCACTTTCTGATGCTGGTGAAAGGCCTCGATGGTGCGCGCTCGTTGTACTGACATGTCATGATGGGGACTGATGGTCATTCCTGACCACCTTCCAAGATGTCTGTAGCTGTTGACGATCTTGATGGCCCCTGTGCTGAAGGGCACCGCCGGTTGTGGGTTCATCTTGAGATCGTCAACTGCTGCACACCGAACTGCCTGTTCCTTCAAGTGCTGCATTATAGGCTTTGCAGCACGCGTTGTTAGTCGTAGGCACAATTCGGTCTTTTGCGGGCCATAGTTCAGCCGGAGTTTGAACCTCTGGAAGGTTTCACTCATGCAATCCAAGAATTTCTGAAGTTGCCTGAGCAGAATGCACGGATCTCTGTGCGCAACTGGAACCATGAGATCGTCCGCGTAGGCGACCAGGGTGAGGCGCCGCTCAGCCCCAGAGTCGCATCCTGGAGCACTCATGCAAGGTATGTCCTCTGGGGACCGTCCTTTGTGGAACTCAATCTCGTTGGTATTGGCATAGAGGTGCTCGTGCAATTCCAGCAATGCCACGTCAAAGAACGCACAGAAGAGAAACGTGGATAGACAGTCACCCTGACGTATTCCTTTTGTTGTCTTGAGGACTTGATGTTCCTCCGCTTCATCCGGCGCATACGAATGCCGTTCAGGTAGCTGAAACCAGGGGCTAGTCACCCAACTTTTCAAGACCTTCAGCAAGCGAGGGGGTACACGATCACAAAGGATATGATGTGGATACTGGCGCAAGTAGTCCTGGGTGGCACTGCTCTCGTCATGATTAAGTCCCAAACGCTGCAGCCCCAAGTAGACAATGTCATCCTTGTTCCTTTCGCCTGGGTTGCCAAACATCAGCATGTGTGACACGTCGTCATAGGCCGCGGATATGTCTACGAATATCATTGCGGCTGACATGGCTGAATCGCGTGTGTGTGCCACAAACTGCTGGCTAGTAGCCAAGGGCGGAAGTACTCCACAGCGAGCCATCTGCAGCCAGCTAATTGCAATGTAACTGGACAAATGTCGCAGCAACAACCTGCTAAATACTTTGGCTTCCATCAGCATAAGCTGAATTGGGCGATGAGAGGACAACAAGGTCTGTGCCTTGTTGGGTTTTGGTATCGGCACCACTAGGGAACCGCTCCACGCAGGTGGTATTGTGCCTTGGTCAAGACAAAGGTTAAATGACTCCATCAAAGCTGTAGACCAATGTGGCTCAAGGTGCACCCAATACCTGTGAGGACATAAATCAGGTGCAACCGAATTTTTGTTCATGGTGCGCAGCAAGCCCTTGACTTCCGCGACTGAGGTGTGGAACTCAGACGCCACTCCACGAAACTCCAAGATCGGCAGCGACCTGTCAGCAAAACTCAGGCCTGTTCGCAGTTCGGCAGCAAAATGGTCTTGCCAGTACGCTGCCCACCTTCTGCTAACATCATCCTTGTCATGAGTGATGGTTCCATCTTCGGTCATCAAGGCCGCGCCAGATCTTTGCCTTCTCTGCACCTTCGACAACTGCTTCACAATCTCATAAGCTTTCTTGGCATCGTGATGATTGAAAAACTGTTGAGACTCCGCACATTTTGTGTCCAGCCAAAGCCTCTTATCTTTGCGGAGAAGATGTCGAACTAGTTTGGTATACGCCTTGGCATAACCTTGCAGCACTTCATCTGGATATGCGTGTGAGTTCGTCGCGGTTAGAACACAAGGAAGCTCCACGGGATGCGGGACCCCATTGATGGCACAGAGTTGCAGGGGTAGGTGCCATCGTCCTTCATCACTGGAATGTTTCCTTGCTTTGATGAACTTCCGAAGCGTATGCAAAGACTTCATGTGACCCCAAGATGCAGGCGAGATCCAATCCTGTCGCGGCTGGGTCGTTTTTGGTCTAGTGATTTGCATCGACTCCACCGCAATACTCTGAAGCTGAGCCGTCGTGTCCAAGGGCGAGGCTCCAGCGGCAGGTACAAAGCTGTTCATCTTCTGCCTGATGTGCTCTTGGAAAGCGGATAGATGTGCCGGGCACTTGTGTCGCCGGGTGGGTTGAGGGGCACGTCGCTTTGAGGCAGTCTTGCCAATCAGGAAGCTTGCACAGACCGGCCTGTGGTCTGAACATGTCATGAGGTCGAGATACGACCATGGAAGCGTACTGCACGTAGACAGCGCGGCTAGAGCTCGCTCGCAACTAAGCACAAAGTCGATTTGAAACAGAAGCTTAGTCTGAGGATGACACCATGTTGAAATGGCATTGTGCTGGCTAGAAGACAGCGGAAGGTCATCCCGTAGCCGTCCTGCTCTGCTATCCAGGTTGCCATCCGATTCTGTGCTTGTGTTGACAAATGTGTTCGCCAAAAAGACGCCGTGCGCTTGTAGAGTGCGGAGGAGCTCATAGGCATGCACTGCTTTATGAGGGCAAGCTGACGACAACGGTCCTGAAATGTGCACATCAGGAGGAACTTCCGCTACCCTCGTGTTGAGGTCGCTGCCTCCAATGAGGATAGCCCCTGCAGCCTTGGTGGACAAACATCTCTTCATACACGTTGCGAACTCCGAATGCACCTCTGGTGCAGACTTGCGAATGGGCGCATGCGAGTTCACTGTGAAAATAGTGTGTCCATGGTACATCAACGACACACACAACACCCTATGACCGAACTGTCTGTGGTTCTTGATGACCACGTGTTTGGACTTGGCAACAAGCGTAAGCAATCCACCAATTCCATGCTTCGATGGGTTCTGGATGATGTGATGAGACTTGATGTCAAAGCTCTGGGGTAGGCATAGTCTGCTCTCCTGTATGAAGGCAATGTCGACCTTTTCTGCATGTAGACGATCGCAAAGAAACTTCAGCTGCCCTGTTTGGCGTAGCGGATCCAGGGACTTCTCTGCTTCCTTGTTAGCCATAGAGAGTGCATTGAAGGTCAAGACCTTGAGGACATCCAAAGTTTGACCGGCTGCCTGACGGGGATCTGCAGTGAGCTGTGAGGTGACAGAGCCCGTTCCGTGGCTGCCAAGTTGAGAAAGGGAAGTGCCTGCCATGTCTGGATTGGTCATGCAATGTGGCCTGTCATGCAAGAAGGCACCTTGGCGATTCAGTCCTTGGTGCTGGGAATCAAAAGTGGGAGATGTGTCTGTTGTAGCCAAACATCGTCCCTCTGGTGAGCCGCTCTGTTGCGCGCTCCAAAAGTCAGTCCAACTTGCCATGCCCTCGCATGGAAGGTCGTCCTGTGCAACGTTGTCAGTGCTAAGCACCTGAGCATGCAACTCTCCTCCTGGAGATGAATTATAGAGTCCTTGTTCGCAATCTAGTCAATGGTTGGGCAACCTGCTGGGCACAGCAGTTGCAGGCCACAGCGGAACTGGTTGCCCAAAAGCACATTGTGGGTGAAACTGTGCTATTGGCATCCCTGCGCCAAGCTGGTTGCAGAATGGGTAAGTCATCTGCGCCATGGCTGCATGTGCTGCGTGATTAGGCAAGGTGGGCATGGCTGACGTCAACTGTGTAATCGACGGGATAGTCTGGGTCGAGTCTTGGACTCTCGATGAGATATTTGACATCCAAGGGCCCATGACTGCAAAAAGCTGATCGTGCTTCTGGCAAAGCTTCTTCAGGTTGTCGCACTCAGTCTGTAGCCGCAAGCAGCGTGTCTGCTCTGCTTTGAGGTCGCTGCCCATCTTGGATTGCAAACTTTGTGCCGCCTCGACGTGCTCGTGCATGGTCTTCTCCAACATATGTAGTCTCCATCCAAGGTGTCCTTCAGCTTCATTGTCATTGACGATTTCGGGCGGCAATGGGACACCAACTGGAAATACTCGGAGCTTCTGCAATTGCTGGCTAGCGGCTATCGCGAACTTGTCAAGCTGGTTGATCATCTGGGCGGTTTGCTCGCCTTGAATTGATGTCTCACCATCCTGAGTGATCCTCTGCGATGCACTAGAGCTGGATTTGAGCTGCGATGCCAGGCCATGCACTGTTTCTTCGAGAGCCACTAAACGAGTCTTCAAGCTTGCTTGCAGTTCACCCGCATCACGCCGTTCTTGGATAAGCTTCTCATAATTAGCAATGCGCTGCGGTACTGTGGCTTCTTGCGTTGTGGGTTGGTCGAAGTCTATGGTTGGCGGCACGTCCTCATTCCAACAGTTTGTACCATCAATGAACATCTGCAGGCCATGTTCCGTAGTCTTGTAATTCACCTTGGCATCCTCGGAATGATGTGCTCGAGCAAGGGTGCAATCGACCCCATGGGCCCATTTCTCAATTTGGGCGACTTTAGTCATGAGCGCGAACAGATCCATGTCTGTCTCAGCAGATGCTGCAGTGCTGGCCTGGAGACCTTGCGGTGTGTTGGGGACTTTGGACGCGCCTTCCTCACGTTTAGGCCTACCTCTCTTCTTGAAAGGAGCCTGCATGTAAGGGTCCACTGTGGCTTGCTGCTGGGTCATGTCAATAGAGCTGCTCTGTGCCAACGAATCATCCTTTGCACCACTGGGAATTCCTCCTAAGGAAGCTGCTGCCACTGTAATACCATTGGAGAAGTCTGTCAGTCCTGCTCGAGCGAGAGCAGCCGCAAACGCTCGGTAGCGTTGCCCAATTGTTTGGGATTGGAAGATTGCCTTGGCTGCATGGGCGTCTGCATGCAACAGGTGCGTGACGCACCTGTGTTCGATGAGCAAGCCCTGCGGCGTTTGACCAAGGTCGATGATCATGCGTTCCACTGCAACTTTCGCGATAGACTCGTGCTGAACGCGTCGGAGTTTGCCACCGCCAATCACAATTTCCAAGCTGGATGACGAGATAGGAGAATCGTCCACCATGCAATGCACATCGTCTGAATCAGTGTCCGCATCCGTTAGCACATAGATCGATGAAGAAGATGACTGAGAGGTAGAAGTGGAACTTCCAATCGTGTCTGGGGTTTCACCTGCGTCCTGCTCAACAACCGCCAATGTCTGCTCTGGCATGTCACTGTCTGAGTCGTAAACTGCTTCTACAAGGCGAATCAGGGGCCTTGCACAAAGTTCAGGGAAAGCTTCAGCAAAAGGAACCCCATTGCGGCCAGTATAGGTGGGAAAGCGCGGAGAGCATAGGCCTCCGGTAACTCGCAATTGTTGATAGTCAAGAGGCTGAGTCAAGCGACGCAAGGAACCAACAATTCTGTCAAATGGTGAATGTGCTGAGGGGACCATCTCCAAGGGGTCGACTGGTACACCATCTACACAAAGGCACCAAAGAACCAGTTTCCTGCGGACGTCTCTGTTGAGCTCGAGTTGAGCTGCTCGCCAATTCATGCTCGACCATAAAACCTGGCTATACAGGGTTCTGCCATTGTGAAACTTCCCCTCAAAGACTATCATCGGCTGATTGATGGCTGCCTGAGGATCATCTGGGCTTGAAAGCAATTGTGTCAGCGGCATGAGATCTTCTTGATCTTCTTGTTCGTCTAGGAGAAGCTGCGCGTTGCGTGATTGAGGTGCACTGCTGCTTGAAGCACTTCCTCTCCCTGCACCTATAGCCAAGCGGAAGGCTGTGTGGGCAGGGCTGCTGTGCACCTGACTATGTGCTTGGTCTGTGCGTACTGACTGGACCATAGGCTCCGTGGAAGAAATTGTGTGCCCACCTGACACGCGAGACTGGGTGGTCTCTTCGGCAACTGGTTGGACTGGTGGCAATTGTTGGGCCAGGAGGTCAAAGATAATTCCTTGTGTCCTGTTATCCCAGACCGGGTCACATTGCTCCAGGTCACATTTGATGTGGTTACACACCAAGCCATCCGGTAATGCCACCATGTCTGCAGCGTATGCGTAGTCTTTCATAGAAACTCTCAGCATGGCCCAAGGACTGCCATGTGGCTGGAGTGTTTGCAGCGGATAGTTGCCGTTATCGTCAACCAAGGTGATGCCAATCCTGAAGAGCATAGAGAGGACCGCTAGATCGAAGATTGCACCCTTGAAGAAAAGCTGTGGTGCCCCAGTGCCACTCCACTGCTCTGGTGGAATGTGGCACACCTTTTCCAACTCCTTCGTCAACAATGAACCAGCTCGTCCAAGTACTGTTTGCGCTCTGACAAATTCCTCCAAAGCCCAAACGGCCCCTTGCAATGACAAATCCATTCTCAGAGTGCTAGCTGCATTGCAAAAGGCTCGCACATGATTGTCCGTAAAGGTCTCCTCGAAGTAGCCCCGGTGAACAGGAAGATTGACGTCTCTGGACAAGGGCGTGCTGTCTGAGCTGTCAGCGGAATCACTCTCTGCTGAGCACCTCTGGGAAGCGTACTGCGTGCCTGTCATAGAAGGGCTTGTCGGTAAGTGCATGTATCGGAAGGGTGCTCCTTGTTCTTGCTGCACTGGATCTTTCTGTCGGAGCTTCTCATGCGTGCCTGATGGTGAGTCATGCACGCTCCAACACTTTCCTCCACCTTTGACAATGCAAGAGTCAGACCGGTGCTCGGGATCTGCGCAGACCTTGCAACCTTTGCTGGCAAGTTGGTCAGGGTGAGTTCTGCGTTCTTGCGTGCAAGTATCATCCACCATGAGATACAGATTCTCGAAATTCCAAAGGGGGGCATGAGGTGGAGGTTCATCATGATGTGCAGAGTAGCTTCTGCGACAATATGGGGCTGAGAACCTGTCATCGTGGAACTCGAAGTGGCGCACTGACAGGTGGATAGAATCCGGAGAAGTTCGAAGCCTGCGGGCAAAAAATAAGCTAGCCTGCTTCAGGGTCTCCTTGCCGTGAAAGAATAGCTGGGTGATACTCATGTGTACATGGGGTAGATGTGTAGAGCACGATGATGGTACTCTCGCTACCAACACCGACTCAGGGTACGCCTCCTTCTGTGTAGCCAAGTTTGATCTCACAGTCTGGTCAATATACTCTTTTGCGATCTCGGATAGTCGAACCTTCATATCTCCCATGTACATAAAGTCATCAATGAGGGTATTACACTGTTTCTGCCTTCTGCACGTTATGCCATTCGGATCTGTCTCCTGTTCTGGTTGGCTGTAGGTGGGCTTTTTGCGTACTGGCAATGAGGATGATGCAGGGGAAGTAGATCGTTTGGCACCACCTCCTTGTGCAATGGCTTCTGGATCGTCTTCAGGAGAGCGGCCGAAGTATCGCCACCACAAGTTCGGGGGGATAGCATGGAGCTGAGCCACAATCTGCCGCCTGAGGACATCCAAGTTGTACTGAGTCCACCTGCGTTCAAAGTCGGTCAAATGAGACCAAACGTTCCGAGGTGCAATCGGAGTCACTGGTGGCTGCAGAGCTTGCTCAGCACGATGGGCATTCAGAAGGCGCTCCAGGGCATCGGTGTTCAATACTCTGTGCCGGATATGGTGGCCTTCCAATGCATCCACAGGGGGTGCCATGCTTGGTAGCGACCTGGACATTTGCTTCCACGTCGAGAGGCTCGGCTTGTGCTGGACCAACATATCATAGATTGTCCGCAGGTGAAGTGCGACCCACGGTTCATCGTAGTCATCCAGCTCAAGCTCTGCAATGTCTCTGCCCCTCGGTCTTGGTGAAGCAATAGGTTCGTCCTCGTAGAAGGTCTCGATCATGTCCGCAAGGGCATCGGGGTTGGTAAGCAATCCATAAGGAATGGGCTCTTCACTGGTTGGGCTGAGATGGCCTCCTTGTCCATGCATGCCTCCTGTCACCATGTGCAAAGCATTATTGATGCCAACGCCATGCAAGTCATTGATCTCGTCGAACAAGATGTTTGCTACCTGTCTGGGAGTAGGCCGAGCCGACAAAGAATACGCACTGCAAGGAAGGTTGGCAGCAATCTTTTCACCAGCAGACAGAGAAGACAAAGAATACAAAGAATGCGCACCATGTTGCATGCCTGTTGGTGCTTGCTGCCCTCCTCTAACCATGCTGGAGAGTGAAATTTGCCATTCTTGACCTTCCGCTCTGACCGCATTTCGACGCAAGAAAGTCGACATGTAGCCCTCGATCTCAGTCTGCTGCTGTAGCAGGCTATGGCAGGTCAGCGGACGAGCAATGATCACTAGGGTGTGTGCCTGAAATAGAAGAACCCCAGCCGATGGGCATGTGGTCCTGGCGTTCTCTCTGGCATACCACAGTGCTCCCCTTAGCACCATTACTAGGTTAGCTTGGCATTCCCTTCCCAACTGTGTCCAGTAGTTCAAAATGTACTCGATTTGTGGGGCGGCAATGGTGAACTGGATGTACGACATAGGGCAGAAATGAGAGACGACTTCGCACTCCGCCCTCAGGTCTGCGAATTCTTCAATAGACGGCGTCACAACTGGAATGCGAGGTGTGAGGTCTCGCACATATGATACCCTTACTTGCTGGTCCAGACCTCTGCGGGATAGTAAGCACACCTTCACACACATGAGCGAAGCCAAGGGGGCAATAGTGGTGCGTGCAAATTCGCCCAACGTAGCTACTCGGGGTGCTGACACCTTGAACGTGCCGCACTGCGAGTCTTCGCTGGCAAGCCAATCGTTTGCACATGGGCGCCAGATGTCCTGCGTTGTGCCAGGGTTCACCTGAGCCTTTGGAGGTGGCGGCTTTCTATCTGGGGTAGCCTTTTCCTTCAACACAATTCTCTGCTTGGGCATAGGGCGATACGGAACCACCTCAACCAAGTCGGTGTCATCATCTGGGATAGGTAACGTGTTGTCTGCGGCTTTGGCCTTAGGAACTTCGGCTGTCGCGTTGGCTTTGTCAGCTGCTTTAATCCTGCGCAGTGGTAGTCTGCGATCTGGAACTGGCGGAGGGGGCATTGCTGAGTCTGGAAG
>JAAMXW010657109.1:0-10215 GCA_019702695.1 Amphidinium carterae
TTACGAACGACGTGAAGCTGAACGCCTGAAGGTCCTGAAAGGAGACAAGCCCTCAGATGCCGCCAACAGTGCTAAGAGCAGCAACCCCGCCCTGCAGCCCGATGTGGGAACTACGACTGAGTTGGGCCACCGCCAGGCCACTCTACACAAGAGGGAGCATCAGTCATCCACCAGTAGCAGCGACAGTGATGATGCTGACATTGACGAGCCGCAATTTCGATCTTGGGCGCCGTTCACCATGAAGGATGGCGTTGAGCGACGCATCAAGCGTGCAAGAGTTGGTCCTACCAAACCCTGGGATGAGCCCCGTCGACAGTCCGCCCCTGAGCACAATCCTGATGTTGCCCCTTGGCAGCGCCATAAAAGCTACAAGCCCAAGTGTGTGGACCTGGTGCAGATGACCAAGCAGCCGCAGATCAATGTTGCGCCACCGCCGCCATTGCTTCGCAAACAGGCGAAACCCATTGTTGCTGCTCCGCCACCACCACTGAGGCGTACTCAGCCACTGGTGGTACCTCTAGCCCACCAAGTGCCACTGCCGCCCCCGCCACCGGCAACACAGCGCACTACCTTGGCACCTGAACCACGCCGGTGCTCTGTCCCACCTCCGCCACGCAGTGCTACTTGCTCAACGCGACAAGGGCCGCCAAAGGTGCCTGCTCCTCCAAAACAGGCGTCATGCACGTCAGGTACTGCTGGTGTTGCTTTTGTCCATCCTTACACTAAGGTTGAGGCTGAGTTATGTGCGGGCAATCGTGCTGGCAGAGGGCATAGCGTCAGTCTGGTACCACGGGGTGGAGCGCACAGCAAGGCCTATTTTGATTCTTGGTCTCTGTGTATTTTCCGCTTGCACTTGCTTGACCTGCATTCCCTTGGTGCTGACCCTTGCGAATTCAGAGGGGGTGCTGGCAAGCGAGTAAGGGAGGAGTCTTTGATCTGTGAGGTTGTGACTGATCCTGGCAGGAGTGACAATCCTTCCTGTCTCTACAAGTGCCTTTGCCACATGATTGGAAAACGCCATGACAGACAAGGTATTGATGAGCTGCGTTTGCAGGTTGCGCAGCAGCTTGCCTGCTACCAACAGCAGGAGCTCCCAGTTGCCAAGTGTTCTTTGAGGCAATGGGCGGTCAGTCTCGGCTATGAGAGCGTGCGCCAACTTATCCTAGACACACACCTTGCACCCCTCCGCCCAGGTTCGCGTTTGGACTTACACATCGTGCATGACTTCACCGGACTCACCTTCTGGGTCCTGGGAGCAGAGGAACAATTGCTATTAGACTTGGGTGATCAACGACCTACTCATGCCCTGCAGTACGTTGATACACACTACAAGCTTGTTCTACTCAACCCTGATGCTGCCGAAGAAATGAGGCAGGAGATCCTTGCCAGAAGAGACTTCACCTCTGACCGTGCTCAGCTATTGCAGGCTATCTTGGCACGGCACATGCGCACGATTGACCGTATCATGATTGTGTCCAACCACTGGCCCATCTGGGAAACCATTCCCCACCTAGGCCTCCTTAAAGGAGTGATTATCGTGCATCACTGGCAACAACTTAATGGGGAAGACTCCCGTGCGGATGTCGCGGTTGGACCGGAAACATATCACCTCACCCTTCCACCTTGGACGAGGTTTGTGTCTCTACGGCTGGAAGTGAACTCCCTTTGCCTCCCTCTCTCGCATCTCTGTGACTATGCTTGGAAGGTGCTGTGTGTTCACATTGCGCTTGCTGCTCGCCGCATCCTTGCTTCAGAAGACCCTGCTACGAACATCTGGCAGCGCACGCAGTCACTTTGTCTGAAAGGAGCCCTCTCCTCGTTTGACACTGCTAACACCCTCCGTGCTTGTTGGCATGTGCACAAAGGAGACGAATTGCAGTCCCTCTCGCTCCACGATTGGCTCGCCACCACTGATATGCCCTTGTTGATTTGTCGTGACCCGCTTGCGTGTCACAGCAGTTCCCGTACTCAATTCTTTGTGATGGATCTCCCCTTGGATAGCATAGTCGCCTTCTTGCGTGATCAGTTTGGAATTGCTGCTCAGGCGCACAGCTGCAGTGGAGCGACAATGGGTCACGTCTTGTTATCCCCGACGCTCCCGGCTCCCTCGACTGAGCAGATTCCCCCTCATGATTCACTCTTGGTTGGAGGAGCCACCACCTTGACTTTCCCTGTCTTTTACAGGTGGAAACCTAACCTTGCCAGGGGGTTCAAAAGGGTGCAGATCACTACCCCCAACTACAGTGTCTTTGAAGTCTCCCTGCCCCGAGACTCACTCCAGGCGGTGGCTGCAGTCGCTCAACACCTTGCCTTAGACGAGCGTTGGCTCACATTCACTTGGAGAACTACACGACATTTATTTGTTGAGTGGCGTGCGCCTCCCCTTGCTGGTGCTGCGCTTGCGGGCCTTCGAGACATTGCTGAGGAATTGATACACGGCGCGCCCACTCGTGCTGCGACGAACACTAGAGCCATCTCCCTTGGTGCCCGTGTGAGCAGACAACATGGAGTGACAGCGTGGACCTCAAAACCTGCGGCCGCGCGCTTAGTTGCCCGACTCAACCGGCTCCTGTCCCACATCTTGCCAGCCACTAGGTGGACCAGTGTTGCTATCACCAGGGCCTGCCACATTGATGCGCACTGTGACAAGGCAAACCTCTTTGGCCGCCAGACCTACCTCTTGGCACTCGACGTTCCAGTGTGGTTCATGTCACATTCAGATATTGGCCCCATGGTTGTTGAAGGTGGTATCACCACGCCCATTACCTGGAATGAGTTGCAACCAGGCAGTTTCGCACTCTTTGATTCGACCAGGTTGCATGCGGTCAATGCCACCAAGGAGGCCCTTTTGGTGGTGCTCTATGCTCCTGCTCGGAAGCTACAGGATGAAACCCTTGTGCAATTGCGTGCTCTTCACTTCCCGTGTGATACGGAGACAGCCGCAGTCCCTTTGGACTTGGAGGCTCAGGAACACTCAATCCAGGTGACCACTGCTGCTGGCGATGTACACACAATCCAGTGGGCGTTGCCACAGATGGCGTGCCACCTCACGGGCTGGCTTTGCAACAAGTACAGGCGGCAGGACATCTCCTGGGAACTTTGGGACAAACCTGGCCCTGGCCAGACTGATGAGCTCCAGAGGTACACCTTCCACGACATTATTCTCCCAGGAAGCCACATCTGTGCTCGTCACTGCGTGAGCACGCCAGCTACTGACCACAGGGGGCGTGGTGGTGGCTATCCCAAGCTCACCCCTGAGATGCTTACTTGGGAGGGACGCTCGGCTGACAAGATGCTAACGCTCAACACGCCCATGCTAGATGAGGACCATGCTCAGGTCCCGCAGCTGCATATCAGCGCTGTGACCGCTCAAACGCGAGGAGTTGTGTTAGTGAATTGGTCTTCCTGGCCTGACTTTGCCACCACCGTCTCAGATGCAGTCCTCGTAGCATTGCTACCTGGTGATCGTCGGTTCGATAGTTCTGAACCGGACGCTACGAAAGTCTCTCAGCAGGAAGTGGTTCTCAGTGACACCACTACGGGCAAGAGGTTTCCAAGACTTGTTACCGTTGTCTTGGTTGGAAAGGCCGTGGCGCAACTCGAAGAGACCATCCTTCCGGACTCCAGGTTGGATTCTCCCACCCCTGTTGAAGTGCTTGTAGAGCTTGACAGTAGGATGGCCACCGCCTCAGATCATAGAGCTGCGATTAGCAGCTTTGTTGCCCAAACGCTTGGCACTCCAACCACTTCCAGGTTGCTCTTTTCCACCTTGCCGGCTGGTGATGATGAGCACCTCATTGCTGCTGCAAGGGTCAAAACCTCCACACAGGAGCTTGTCAAGGCGCTGGCGGCCAGCGGGACAGCTGGCGTCTTTACCAGAGTTGCCTATCACTCCAAGAGATTGGCCCCAGAAATGGTCCTCATCTGGGCCCCTCGTGACCTCGGTGTCCCAAACATTGGTCAGTTTCTCTTGAACGTTCAGCAATTGACCCGTTCAACCTTGGGGCTGTGCCGCAGCAAATACTCCCTTGGCATCCGCACCACCCTTGACCTTGCCTGCGAGATACGCAAGCAGCTCAGGACGCAGCCTATCCTGCAGTTGGATTGGACGGCGAAGCTCAAACCCACACTCTCCTTTCTCCTCCGTGGTGTACCAGCCGAGCTAGATGCTACTGAGCTTTCAACAGCCCTGCACAAGCTCTTGGCGTGGCCAGCAGTCCCACAAAGGCGCCTAAAAACTGGGACTCAGGGCAGATCCACCTGGATCGTAGGGGCTGCGTCTGAACCGAAGGCCATGCAAATGAGAACACACTCTGCTCTCATTACCATCGAGCCCACTACAGAGCCAGACCGCGGGCGTAAGCGCAAAGACAATGCGGAGAAGGGCAAAGGCAAAAGCAAGGGTGGCAAGAGGCAGGTGCAGGAAGACACCTGGTGGGCCCTCTCTGATGACAAAGAGAATTATGGAGAGCCTTTGCCCAATACCAGAGGTGAAGATAGAGGTGATCCCTGGTCCAAGTATGCTGCGCCCCTTGGCGCCAGAAAGGTTGACCCACCCCCTAGTGTGGACCACTCCAAGCAGCAGATTGACAAGCTCCAGAAGAAGGTTGCGGACATTGAGTCAGCCCAAACTGCCCAGAACCAGGCTTTCGGCGGTTGAAACCGGCGTCTCTGACATGAGGACCTCCATACAGTCCAACTTCGACCGATTGTTTGACAGGTTTGAGAGCATGAACACAGGCTCGCCTAGTCGCAAGAATGCGCGTGGAGCGGCCTCCCCTGGTTCCCGCGGTGGAACACATGTGAACTTGGCCAAATCCATCCGGTACCATGCTGCGAATGCAGAGGATGTTGTTGTTGATCCCTCCCACTTTTCTCTTGCGTTCGTGAACGCGGCCACCTTCAAGACCCACTTGGATAGACTCCTTGAGCTCAATGTTCAGTGTGCCTGCCTGGCAGAGACCAATCACACTCTGCAGGACATGCGAACCCACAAGTACGTACAGCGTGGCTCTGAGTGGGAGCGAGTCAACCTTCACTGGTCACCTCCTGTGCGACAGCCTAAGGATCAACGCACGAGAGGGCGTGCTTCAGCGGGTGTACTGTTTGCGTCATCCCTGTGCTGGGAAGCAGAAGACTTGGTGAACACTCCACTCGAGCAGTTCTCAAATGCTGGTCGGCTCACGATCACTAAGGTACACTACTCATCCACACGCTTTGTCTGGGTGGTCACCATCTATGCGCACGTGCTGAAAGATCAGGCAAATCGTGAAGCAAACCAATGCTTTCTGTCGGCTCTCTACACTTACCTTGCCCCTCGCTGTGAGGAGGACATTGTCATTCTCGGAGACTTCAATATTGAACTCAGCACGGACATGGCCACGCTCCAGGCCATACACACCACAGCATTCGTGGATGTCACTGAGGCTGTCGCTGTTGATGAGGTTCTCCCCACATACCAATGCGCAGCAGCGTCCAGCTGCATCGATCGAGTGGTGGTCTCGCGCTCAATGTGGTCTCGCATTGACTCGCTGTGCGTTGTTCAGGACATGGCTATGGGACCGCATCGGCCCATCCTTGTACAGTTCCGCCGAGACTGCTTCTTTGCCCATCCACGGCTCAACCAAGTTGGTGAGATCATGCAGGGATCATGCCCACCCAGTGAGGATACCATTGCTAGATGGCAGGCTTCCAGGGTTGCTGACTTTGTGCTGTTCGAGCAAGCAGTGCATGACCAGGACGTGGATAAACTCTACCTTTTGTGGTCGTCCATTTGGGAGAGCTACCTACTTCTGGATGTGCCGGATAACCTTGACACCAAGCACTGCCTTGGAAGAGCTAAAGCTGCTGTGCAGTTCACTAAGGGAGAGACGCTCCGCCAGGGTCGCGCTGTCCTTACTGATGCAGAGCGACAGCTTTGGCGCCTCAAAGGCCTTGCTCAAACTTTGTTGCAAGGAAGAGCCATCTTTGAGCAGCGCACTTGGCATAGACTCCGCCTTTTGTGGTCGAAGATCAGCGTGCGGCGCACGCTCACAGTTCCGGACCAGAATGATGTTGCTGCTTTAGCCACACTTGTTGCTCAGATCACTACTGCCATCAAACATGAGCGTGCGCTTGCTGCAGCCAGTCGCACAGTCAAGTGGAAGACGGCCATTCACCAAGATGGCGGAGTCAACCCACTCACCAGGAAGGTCTTGACTGGCCCTGGACATCCAGTCCACATTGTGAAGCACCTTGGAAAGGACGTTGTTTGCCCCCAGCATCAGGCAGACCTACTCAGCAAGGAGTGGAGTGCAATTGGCAGGGACGAGCGGGTCACGAGCCCACCACTCAGGTTCCTGCTGCTCTCCTTGACCGGTGCCGCTCCAAGGAGCTGAAGTTGCCCAAGCACTCAGCCACCTCTGTCAGGCGACAAGTGTTTTCCATGAAGACTAAGGCGGCACACTCCCTAGACTGGTGGCGCCCTACTGAACTAAGGCGACTTCCATGGACGGCGTTTGCCATGTTGGCTAACCTATTCAATGTGGCTGAGGAAGTTGGCCATCTTCCGCGAGCCCTCCAGAGGGGCATGATTGCTGCCATTGCCAAGGACTCTTCCACAGTGACACCCTTGCAGGTGCGGCCTATATGCCTACTCCCGGTGCTCCACAGAATCTGGTCATCGTGTCGGTATCATGACATGTCAGATTGGGCTGATGCGGTTACTTCCCCTGCACAAGCAGCGTACAAGCGAGGAAGATCCGCCAGGGGCGAGGTGGTAAAGCTCATAGAGCATATCAACACTAGATGCGCTCGAGGAGCTGGTGGCTATCTAGGACAGCTGGATCTTTCCAAGGCATTCCCTAGACTTTGTCACAACAAGGTCACCTCCATTCTGCTTCGCATGGGTGCGCCCCCTTGGCTCACCAGCATGTTGCAGGATGCCTGCCTCAAGAAGTCACTTGCTTGGAAAATCAATGGGCGCCTCTCGGAGTTTGTTCCGCAAACTCGTGGAACCCCGCAAGGATGCGCCCTTTCGGTCCTTCTCTTCCAGCTCTCTCTCTCCCCAGTTGTTGCGGAAATTGAAGCAAAGATACAAGCTGATCGTGCTGACGCCCGGGTGCTCTTTTATGCTGATGACGTGGTCATCTTTGCTAGCACCCTCCCGTACTTGCAGGAGTTACTTGCGTTGTGTTCCACCTTGATGACCCAGATGGGAATGCTGGTGAATGAGTCCAAGTCCAGTGTGACTCCTATCCTGTGTGATATGCCTTTTGTGCCGCATCTCAACGGCATTCCACTTCCTGTGCGCCTACACCCCGACATTCTTGGCTGCTCGTTGATCCAAGCCAGTGCCAAGCTTCCCATCCCTTCCGCCCTTACCAAGCACACTGACTTGCGCTCGTTGCGAAGAAGACACAAGGTGCTTGAGCGATTGGAGAGGCTTAGGGGCCTTGCACTCCACACAGAGGCAAAGGACGCTCTTTGGAGACAGATGGTGCTACCCATCCTCACTTTTGACCCGTGGGTGGTCATCCCGAGCAACCAGTCAGCGAGGGCTTGGCGCGCACATATCACTGGAGCCATCTATTCGAACATTGCAGGCAAGAAGCACTCTGCTGTTGCTAGCAGCCTTAATGGCTGCCCACATCAAACAGACCTTTGGTCCCTGCTCGTACATGAGTGCCTACGCATTGCCTATGACGACATTTGTGACTTGCCTGCAACTGAGCTCATGCAGGCCCCCCAACCTGTGAGGTTCTACACCCCGACCACCGCGCTGGTGGCTCTGTTGAAGATGAAGCAGTTCTCCTTGCTACCGGAGGGCATTGTCAGTGGAGCAGGCCATGTTTTAACGTGGCCACCCTCTAGCAAAGGTGCTTGCTTGCACGAAATGAGAGAAATCATGCGTGACCTTGTCTCCAATGAGTTCCTGGCGCCGGGTCCGGCGGGTGGGCGATTCGACAGGCTCCGTGCTGCTCCTGCCTCGGACCTCAGCCAAACCCAAAAGAACTTTTGGCGCACGCTTCAGCTTGGTGCCCACAAAGGCCTCTTTGGAGGACCCTGCACCTTGTGCAACGAACAGGTGACTATGGATCACATCCTGTGGTATTGTGAGGGGCGCCGCCTCCACACGGCACTTGCGGCACCTGCCAATCATGCTGATTGGCCCTCTCACTTCAGGCTCAGTGGACTACTCTTGACCACAGATGATCTTGATGCGTCTGACATTTATGAGGCCCAGCACTACATGACCACTACCCTCATTGAACGCAGAGCAGACGAGCAGGTGGTCACCGGCAAGCTCCGTACTGAAGCGGATCTCGACGAACAGCTTGACCGCACGACCAACATTGCCACGATGAGAACTGAGTCCGACCATCACCCTGATGCCGACCACTTCAGGTCTGCCTCCCGTTCAGACTTTGGTGGGCGTGCCGCCTCTAGCACTGATTGCATGCCGTGCTTGGACCCTCCCCAGATCGGAACGACGTCTTGCGATGCTGCCTCCACAGCAGCCGGACCAGCTGCTCCAAATGCTGTCTTTGGACCACCAGAGATCTACTGCATTGCTGTCTCGGATGACGAGGCCCCAACTGACTTGCAGGCCCCACTGACCAAGCGCAGACGTACTTCATGGAAGAATGTGCAGGTCCCGCAACACATTACACGTTGTCAGGACCTCCTTGAAGAGAAGTTTGAGTGCACCCGTTGTGGTGCTCGTGCCACGGTACAGTACAGAGTAAAGTTTGTCCAGGCGCATGCCAATTGTGAAGGAATTGCAGACAAAGTTGCCAAGGGTGCCATTGCTGCTGCCAGTCGCGTCCATGTCAGGCGTAAGAGAGTGCATGCACACCTTGAACTTGAGCCCAATGACAGCAGGCATCTTTCTTCGGACTGGTTACTTGAACATGGCAAGCTTCCTCTAAATGTGAGTCAACTTGAGGACTTTGGCCCTCTCACTTGCCTTCTTTGTGGTTCTACCGCAGCGAGTGCTGCTAGGAAAACCTTTGTTCCCAAACAGGTGAAGTGCCTTCAGAGCATCACCACTTATGACCTTGCCACTGGAACAGTGAGGATTGATTTGGACACCCTCAGGAATGAGGCGCATCGGAGTGCAGCGGGGCTGCCTCCCTTGTGTGCCAAGAAGAGGAGGACACTTAGCTGACGCTTTTGGTCACCAGGATTTACTGGTTTGCATGGAATTCGACAGTGTGCTTGTCAACTGTTCCCTTGTCATCTTGGCATGACTTTTGTGAAATTGTGCTGGCTAGCGCCTTCTTGGGACGAGCTCCGTGCCCTCTGGCAGATTGGTTCTCCCGCTTCTTTGCGAAGGTTTTGGTCATCATGCTTCCGACGTGAGCAGCCCTAGCTGTAGTGTGACATCTTCACCACCCGTGGGTGTGTGGAGGCGTGGTGCGTTCGCCGAGTAATAATTTGTGTGGGGACTTTAAACTATTTGACAAACTGTTGCAAAAACAAGAATTGTTGATATTGTTAGACTGCTTTGTTTCCCAGAGTTCTTGAGTTTTGTTGCGCGCAACGGTTTTCTCGTCTTATGTTGGAATTCAGATTCATAGTTTGGCCGAGGCTTGCAATTCCCCCTCCTCACAACCAACCCATCATCAAAAGAGGGATGGAAACGCCACGTCCCAGATGCTCCCTGAGAACCAAAGGCCAACTCAAAACCTTCAGCGGGGGGTAAGACCCCAAGAAACACGTGATCATGAATTAT
Source organism: Amphidinium carterae (assembly GCA_019702695.1). Lineage (NCBI taxonomy): Eukaryota > Dinophyceae > Amphidiniales > Amphidiniaceae > Amphidinium > Amphidinium carterae. Next base: position 9,716 of record JAAMXW010657109.1, read on the forward strand.
TAGACAACCGTTGCAAACACCAAAATTTGTTGAAATTGTTAAAATGCTCTGTTTCCCAGACTTTCTGAGTTTGCGTGCAACGGGGTTTTCTCGTTTAACTTATGTTGGTATTTATTTATGTGCTCGTTTGGGTCGTTAAGGGGGTCTTTCGTCAAATATCAACCATTGTTGAGCATTGACATGAATGTTAGCAGTTAGTAACCGATATTCATATGAACAAAGTATCAACGAATCATAGTGAGGATTAACAGCTATTTGGATATAGTAACAATGTGTGCGCGAACTCTTCACAATCATTATCACCTGTCAATAACACAATAACTTTAATTCACAAATATTTGTTAATACTCGCAATTGCTATCGGTATGTACAAATCATTCACAATTACGAAGCCTCGTGTCCAATTGGAGAGGGAATGCTTTCGGCGCTTAGGGGAGGGGTTTCCACACGTGTTCAGGTTCTTGCCAGTCTTGGGCATGTCCATCTTGGCGACAAAGAGC